>PVLD010003067.1:0-150568 GCA_004027595.1 Dinomys branickii
GAAGTCAAGGGGGCAGGATTTTCTCTCTAGTCATCTGGGCCTCAGGGTGATAGCGGTGCTTATATAATCAACACATGAATTCCAAAGTTGTCCGAGGAGTCAACTCCATTCCAGCAGGTCGGAAGGGAGAGAGTGTGGAGGAGAGTGAGGCTTTTTGGACCAACCTGGGAGTGACATGTTCCCTTCCTCGTATTTCTTTGGTTAGAAATAGGTCACATAGCCAAGTCTAACTGCAGGAGAGCAGGGGAATATAGTCCAGCTGCATGCCCCGGAAGAAAATGAAACAGTTTTGCTGAAAAGCCAGCTAGTCTCTGCCACATGAGGCCACTCAGCTAAAAGCTGCAGAAAGGGATCTAGTCAGCCCAACTCTGAAACCCAATCTCTTTTGGTTTCTCCCTGATGTCTCTCAGTTTTAAAGCAAAGAATATGTTTGAGGTCCATGATCATCTTGTGATGTGTCAGTGTGGCTAGGCTAGAGTTTTCAGTGAGTCAATCAAACAATCTAAGTGTTGTTTTGAAAGTATTTTTTAGATACAATTAATGTTCATAATTGACTAACCTTCAGGATGATCCTGAATTGATTAGCTGAAAGGCCATAAGAGCAGAACTGAGGGTTTCATGCAGGAGAGATTCTGTCTGCTGACAGCATCTTCAGCCTGTCCCTAGGAGCTCTAACCTGCCCGTCTTGCAGGCCTACAGGATTGCAGGCCTGCTCATACAGCCCCCACAAATGCATAGCCCATTCCTTGCAATAAGTCTCTCCATGAAAATCTCCTAGTAGTTCTGTTTTGGTGGTTGCACAATGTTGTTCACTTTCTGTACTTTTAAAGCTCCTTCCCTGTGATAAACACGCATATTCTACCGGTTTCATTAATGTATATAACTAATTTTTATTGGGCACTCTATATATACCAGACTCTGCAGCAAACACATCAAACATGGTCTCTGCCTTGTAGAATGAGTCAGAGAGGCAGGCTCTTATCAAAGAGTTAGACAAGTGACTATATTGTGACACCCTAGGGATAGGATGGAAAAACTCAAGATCTGCTATCACCTGAAGAGTGAAGGGCAACCTCCCTGCTGAGTGACACTTGGAACCAAGAGCTGAGGGAGGGAATACGCTCAACTCAGCAGTGTAGATGTGGTCTGAGAAGCTGTTCCAGGCAGAGGGAAAGGCATGGGAGAAGGAGTTGAGTAGGGAGGGCGGATGGGAGGTTTGGGTATGGACACCAGGCTAGACAGGCTAGGAGGTGCAGGCACTGAGATTGGCAGGAAACGAGAGGCTGGCTGGGGAGGAGCCAGGCAGGGCATTAACAGGTTACTTTGAGGGTTTCATTCTTTATCTGAAAGCTCTGGGAAACCATCGAAGAATTCCTAGCAGCGGGGTGATGGGATCAGTTTTCCCACTGAAAGATGATCAAAAAGATCAGTGAAGTGCACAGTGGGTACAGGGAAAGAAGCTAGGGCCCTATGGTATCCCTGGGCCTTTCCTTTTACCACGGAGATGGCTGCTTTACCAAACCTACAGGCAAAGCGCTTTTCCTCCAAAACTCCTTTACATTGTCCTCTCCGTCACCCTTCTACCTCCAAACCACCCACTCGGCTATTAAAGTCCTGTTGAGACACCAACCTCTGGATAGGACCGAGAAGCCAGCCTAGTGCTCCGCTCTGCTTTCCACTCTTCCAATCCCTTATGCCCGCCTTCAGCCCGCACCCGAGTGATCAGCGCCTCCATCCAGCCCGCCCTGGGGGTCCGTGTGCTCTCCCCAGCCTCCCTCACCCCGCTCCTCACCCGTCCTCGATCCTCATTGCCTGGACCTCCCTACCCAAGGCCACTTTCCTGTCCGAGCCACTGTTGTGCCCTGCCTGTGTGACCTCATTCTTAATGCTTATTCTCTGGCTTAAAGAGAGGCCACTGGGGACTCAAGTAAAGTTAGACCCACTGCTGTTATTTTCCTCCACTGCACCAATCATCACCTATGTTAATTTCTGTACATATTTTCATATACATTTCTTTCACACCTGTGCCTTGCAGCATGGAGACTCCAGAGGACGGGCAGGTCTGTTCCACTCTCCACCCTGTGGTCAGGTGCTGGAGCTCTGTGGCCTGTAGTCCTTTTCTGCTCAAAGGACAGAAGGAAATTCTGCAACCACACAGTCCTGTGGGCATCTGCTTTCCCGTCCCTGTGCTTCCAGGGCTACTCGTGAACATTAGTCATAGAGTCTCCGGTGTCCAGATGCTCTGATGCTTGGTGACCCCGGAGAGCCTTGGGGCAGCTGGAAGTGCTGTGTCAGGCAGAGCTGGAGAGGGCCTGGGCGTCCCCACTCTCACAGTGCTTGTTGCTGCTGACCCTGCCACGGGGAGGGAACTGGTGGATTCCAGCATTGTTTATAAGTGCTTGATTGGGAAAATAGTAAAAACTGGAAATGTATGTGAAATGTTTGTAAATGTTCAGACCCTTCATCCCGAGAGGACTGAAACCTTTGTGGAGAAAGGTACTCATTTTAGCACTGTTCGTAATAGCAGCTAATTGGAAATTAGTAAAATTCCAGCAGTGGAGGAATGATTAGGGACAGTGTGGCACCTCCAGCCTATTAGATAATCATTTAAAATAATGTTTAAAAAGAGTTTATGGTGATTTGTGGAAATGCTTAAGAAGCTAAATATATATGTGTACATGAATATATATAAACATACATGAAATAAAATATACATATAAACATCAATATAAGTATGATCATTTAATATATACAATGCAAATATGATACACAAACATAAATAAATATAAAACATAACTATATAAAATATAAGAAAGCATAATTATTATCAGGAATCTGTATAAAAATGTTAAACATAAACATTAAAAATATGAACTGATAGCTGAGAGGTAAGCAATATTTTTCTTCCTATTTTTATGTTTTTTTTGTCCTAGTCAATGTATTTTCTTTTACTAAGTATATGTTATTTGGTCAAGTTAAGCTAAATTTGTGGCCACCAAATGCATATTTGCTGATACAGTGGTAATATGTGATTTAAATGCTATTTTTTATAAAACCATATTCAGTGGGAAAAAAGTGAACATTTCATAGACTCAGCCAACATCTTTTCCTCATTGACAAAACCATCACACCCCACTCAACTGGAAAGGATAGTAGCTACTTTCCTTTCTTAGAAAAGGATAGGAAAAAAAGAAAAATAAACTTCTTGATAAGTATTTGTTAGAAATAAGTTATTTTTAAATCATTAAAAAATTTTTTTAAATCACAAATTTCTTCTTGGGTCCATATACCCGGAAGTTTGTAGATGATTTATCAAGACTCTGTAAAGGAGAAATTTTATCTAAACGTTTTGAATTTGAATGGATTTTGCGGAGACGAGGATCCACAGTGTTTATCGGATTTGCAACAGGGCCTGTCACCACAGAAAAAGCTTAAGAATGACTGGGGTAGACAACTATAACAACAAAATAGCTAACAGCTTTCACTTGCTCATTTTACATGCACATTTTGTGCTTGATGTGCACCAGGTTCTGGGGCGTTAGCAGAGACCCCACATTATCCCTGAATCTCTTGAAGACCTAAGGCTTCATGCCTTTGGGTTGGATCCGCAGGGTAGTCTGCAAACTGCATGCCATCCACTCATGGTAATTCTGAAGCTTAGAGAGATTCAGTAACACCAAAGCCCCAAGTTTTTCATTTATTGGACATTTATAGCGTGCTGGACCAAACACTCAGCCCCTCACTATGCAGCTAAGCACTTACAATGTGGATAGCCCACGGTGGAGATCTGCGGACTGTATGTGTAAGATGCACGATGGATTTTAAGGACAGAGCAAATAAAAGAACGTGAAACATGTTTTTATATTGATTTTATTGGGTTAAATAAAACATTACTAAATTAATTTTATTCTCTTTGCTCCTTGAAATACAGCTCCTAGAACCGTCAGTTTCCTTTGTGGCTCTCATTCTGTGTCTTTTGGGTGGTGCCAGGCCGGGTCCCACCCAGTCAGTGGGGAGGAGGATAGACTTGCAAATGACAGTTCCTCAGTTCCACATCTCTAAATGCAAAAGTTCCTGAAAGGCTAAATGCAGACAAAAATGGAAAAATCCATTTAAAAGCGTAGAGGATGTGACTCTCATATGGGCAAGAAATCACCATTGCCCATTTTCTTTTGACCTTTTAAAGTGAGCTGAAGGTCTCTTCCCAGCCGGAGACAGCTGTGACCGTTACAGGCGCTCCCACCCCCCCAGTTATGCCAGAGAGAACCCGGGGCTTGTGTCATCCACTGTCCACACTGTGGCCAAGGGAATGGCGGCATGGTCTCCAGGCCACGTGGGGCAGGCTTCACGAGGCCGGGAACCTGGATACAGAGGGCCGTCCTGCACTGCCCCCCTGGGGTCCTGCCGTCCCAAGGGACACTGTTGCAAGGGAAGGGTGCTCCCCGTACCCAGCTCTACCCTTCCTTGCTCTTTGCCTCCTTGCTCCTCTCTGCACCCAGCCCAAATACACGTCTGTACCTTCCAGACCCGACTGTCGCTCCTCAGCTGCACAGGCCAGAGATCTGCGACCCCAACACGGTGGCTGAATCTAGCCTAACTACATGTTTTATTCGGCATAGTGTTTGGTTTTTAATGTCAGCGTTTTAAAGTCATCATGATGCTTTTCTTTTTATAGTTTTTTTAAAAATTTAATTTTAAAGAGAATAGTAAAAAAATGAACAATAGCAAAATACAAACAAAACAAAGTGAGAACATTAAAAATGATACGGGATTTCAAACCAAACGGTAGGAATTAACAGGGGTTGTTATATTACATATCATTATCTTCAACAAAGTTGCTCAGATTACCAGATGTAAAAATGGAAGATTGATCAAACTACTGAAGGGAATAAAAAAATACTAATTTAAAAAACCAGAAACAATGCAGTTTCACTAGACAAGATAGTAGGAATTCACCAATGGTTGTTATATTGTATATTGTTGTCTTCATATCAGTTGCTCCAATTACCAGATATAAGCATGCAAAATTGGTCACAATATAAAAAAAGTTTAAGCATTAACTGTTCCTTTCAATAAACCACCAGACATCAGCAGTATACTTATCCTAGATCATATATATATATATATATATATATATATATATAATTAGTTCCTTCTTTTTCTTCTTTCCCTCATCTTTACAAAGAATTATATAGATGCAACTTGATTTATGATAGCCTTAGTCCTGATAATCTCATTGCACATTGAAAATGTTAAGTCACAACATGTTACCTGCTGAATTTTTATTTTTGGCAGTACTGGGATTAAACCCAGGGCCTTTGCACTGAGCTTCCTCCTCATCCTCATCCTCATCCTCATCCTCATCCTCATCTCTTTTTATTAATTTATTTGGAGATGGGGATCTTGCTGAGTTGTGTCTCCTGGAGTGCCGGGAGTGTCTCCTAGAGTCACTGTGATGAGTTAACGAGTAGTCACCTTGTAACACCCAGCTACATTGAGTCAGCACTATTTTGGGTGTGGAGGGCCCGTCTGAGGATTGCTGCCAATGGCACAAAGAGAACTGTAGGGGAAGACGGTGCTGTCGCTGGAGAAACTTGTCACACTTTTCCTGATAGAAACCCTGCTGTTCTCCTCGTTGGAGGCGCTCAGGCCCTCGCTGCCGCTGAGGATGGCTGCAGTCCTCTTCGGGGAGCCCTGGCCCTTTCTGTGAGTGTTGCTTCCTGGCTCCAGTGCAGATCTTTCAGCCTGTTGGCACAGATCATTCATTCCTACCCCACTGGTACAGACCTTCTAGCTTCCACCACTGTCCTTTGGGCCTTCCCAGTGCAGAACCTTGGTACAGACTTGCGTGAGACATTGTTTTGGGCTTTAGGTCACCAGCTGGACTCATGCAGGACACTGCCATGAGATCCAGACCTTCAGCTGGATTATCAGGTCTCTAGTGCATGGACAGATCTCATTCACTCTTCTGCATTTGACTTTTGGGGTGAATTATAAAATAATCCTCTAAATTATGTGTCCTATATTAAATCTATTCCCTTGCAAAAGCTGACTACAACAGTCACCATACCTGGTTTACCTACCAAATTCCATAGCTTAACATAGCCTACTGTAAGTGTGCTCAGAACACTTACATTAGCCTACAATTGAGCAAAATTATCTAATAGAAAGCCTGTTTTATAATAAAGTGTTTAATATCTTGTGTGATTTATTGAGTAGTGTACCAAAAATGAAAAACAGGATGGTTGTATGCATATGCTTTCGCACCATTGTAAAGTAAAAAACTGCAAGCCAAATCATCATAAATTGGGGACCATCTGTATATATTTATGGTGTATGGCAATATGCTTCAATATATGCATACATTGTGCAGTGGGTAAAAATCAAGTTAATTAACATATCCATTATCTCACATACTTATCACTTTTTAAGTGAGAATGCTTAACTTAGTGATTTTTAAGTCATGCTCTTTTGCACAAAAATTCATTAGAAGGTCTACAACCCCAAGACAGCCCTCCTCTGGAGCTGATAGCCAAAGAGAATAGCTGTAGGAAAGTTTTAGGAAAGGATCTGCTTCATTCCTGTGACAGCACAGTTTTCTACGGTCCAGAGGACTTCTGTGTCCTTTTGGTGCTGGGAATAAACCAAACTTGGGAGTATGTTAAGAAGCAGGACCAGAACTGTGGTGGAGTAAGTGAGGTGTCTTGGGGTACAATGTTTAAGAAAATTCCCCTGCTTCCTTCTTGCCTTCATTTATATTTGTGACCCTGGGGATTGAACGCAGGACCTTCTCACTGAGCTGCATCTCCAGCCTTTTTTATTATTTATTTTGCGACAGGGTCTTGCTAAGTCACTAAGTTGCCCAGGCTGAGCTTCAATTTAAAATCTTCCAGCATAAAATAATAAAAAAATAAATAAGTAAAATAAAATCTTCCTGCCCGAGCCTAGAGTGTCAGGATTAGAGGCACTCATCCATGAACAACTCTGAGAGTGAACACATTCTGAAAGGTGCCTCCCACCTTACTGGTTCACTGCACTGATTTTTTCCTCTTCTAACATGTCCCTATGTCTCCAGGTACCCTCTTTTGTATCTGTGCTCTTATGCAATATACATACGGAAGCTCTGCTGAGTGGCCTGGGTAAAACCCAGCGAACGCACCTGCTGGCCATGGTGGAAAGGAGGTTCGGCGAGCTTGGAGCTGTAACTGGGAAATGAAGGCTTAGGATTTTCCAGGGTGGGAACCCACAAGAAATTTGGTTGTCAGGAGGAAGACAATGATGGCATGAGAGTAGGTAGCTGAATATAGGGTGAGAAAAGGTTTTGTTTTATTGTAATTTAAGTTGTGAGAAAGAATGGATTGACAGGATGGGAAGAGGAATTAGTGGGCTGGAAGAGGGGTAAATGGAAGGAGATAAGCAATAATAAAAGCACTGTTCACTGTCTGGTGACACACACAGGCACTGTGCAGAAGGCTGCCTTTCATTCCCTCCTCTACACTTTCAGTTAAAGAGTTCACACCATCCTGTACAGAGGTCACCGCATCAGCCCAGCTCAGAAAGGCAAAGTGACTTCCAGAGGTTACATAGTGAAATCTTCCACTGCAGCCCCACATTTGAGGTTGGTGAGTTCTAGCTCCAGGATAAGTGGTTCCTCGACACACACACAGCTAGCCACACTGTGCATGGCAGCGAGCCCTGTGGGGACCGGTCTCAGTGATGAGCTCAAGGCTGCATGAGGATGGGTGTGGTCCCAAGTCTCTCCTGATTCCCATCACGAGGTATCCTCAGGTGATGCCAGAGGTGGTTTTCTGCCTCTCCACTGTTGCAGCTTGACCAGTGGTGGAAGTTGGGGTGAATTCCTTTCAGGCCTTTAGTCCCCTCTCTGCTCCCTGTCCTATTTCCTAGAACTCCAGTACTTTGTACAGTTGTGACAGTTGGGATTACAAGAGTAACCTGTTCCCACACCAGCAGCCTGTATTTCCACACAACCTATAAGTCACATAGTAATGATCTGACATGGCTCATAGCAATTATGCAGTGATGCCCATTCTGAAAGTGTGTGCTGTCCACTGCAATCCAAAAACCCCAGGAGGGCTTTATCACAGGGACCCTCATCGGAGTGACCAAGGCCACATGGTCATGAAGCACAGCTGTCTGATTCCAAAGCCAAAAGGAAAGGATGAGTATTTGGCCTTGGTCAAGAAGCGACCACCTCCCCTCTGCAGCCAGGAGCCCACAGGGAAGGGGAGGGTGTGCCTACAAGCACAATGTGTAGGCTAGCATGTGGACACGCAGATGGAAGGGGTAGAAGTTAAAAATGCTTCTTTTCTCATGGAAGCAGGAAGTAAAGATACTTGGGGAGATCCAAGGGGACTGGCAAGGCTAGAGTGCGAAAGAAGACTTGGATGTTTGGCACAGCTACACTGGGCTGCACTGCTGGGGCTCCCTGTCGACCCTGGCAGTAATAGAGGGCTAGGTTATTTGGAGACCATGAAATTAAAGGGACACCAGTGTGCCTGCTGCTCTCTGCAGCTTGGGAGTTGGAAGCAGGGGATCACCTGTTGGAGTGACCTAGGGGTGGGGTTTTGCTAGATGGGAGTCATAGAAGGACAGTGGGACCAAGGCATCTACATATATGGCTTAAGGAGGGTTCATATCAATGCTCAGTATATTTAAGTGTGTACAAATCAAGTTTTTTTCCATTATAAGTGACAAGACCTCCACTTCAGTTGGCTTAAATTGTACATCTGATTCACCCCCAAATGGGCTTTCTCACAGCATCCTGTGGATTGAGTCCTAATACTCATACAGTGGGAAACAGTCTTCATTGGTAAAGTCACTCAACCAGGCCAATGACTGGCAGAGCTGGGACTCTAAACCCAGACCCACCTGTGTCCAAACCCCTGGCTCTTCCCTGCCCCTTCTGGCTTGGGGTGTGGGGAGTGGTGGTGGCCAGACCTCAGAAGGTGCAGGCTGATCCTGATGTTTCAGTCACTATACCCAAATACCATAACCCCTCAGAGGCCCCAGGAAAGGTGTCTGTCCTGCCTGGGATTGGTCCTAACCAGGTCCCAAATTGCACAGTGGCCCTGAAGAAAGAGGACAAATGACATCCCAGCCTTTTTAGCCGCAATATTTGGTTGTTTTGTCACATGTTATTTTGATGTCTCAGAAAAGCAATAAACACGCCAAGACATTCTGAGTCTGAGTCTACTCTGGGAGACTGGTCTGAGTCCTGGGGGTGTGGGCAGGCTGGTGACGATCCAGGCGCCAGGGCCAGGAGCTCCCCGGCTCCTTACACAAGACCCTTTCCTACCTCACCCCAGGGTAGGGTCTGGGGGCTGTCCTGTGGCCAAGCCAGACAAACACATCCTGACAGGCTTGAACTGCTTCTTGCTCACGGGCCCACATTCAGGGAGGGTGCAGGGAGCTGGCCTCTTGCTCTGTGTCCTCCTTGAGAAGGGAAATCTTCCTGTTTGTGAGGGAAAAATGCTCTACAAATAGCTCGATGGCCCTTGGACATCAAAGTGTTCTTACAAAACAGCACCCTAATGGCTTAAGTATCAATGAATCAGGGACATATGGATCCCATTTGCTATAAAGTACACACGGTTTAAAAATCCTGAGGAAAAATGCCAGGCAAAATATATTTCAGGTTTTATTGAACCAAAAAACTCTAAGAAGATAGATTTTTGATGGTCACCAAACCCAGAATACATGTCTGGCGGCTTAAGGGTGACTGTGGAGAAAACCTGGGGCCCTTACGCCTCAGTCACTTAAGCCATTGCTCTTGGTAGCAGAGACAAATTAAGTTAGATTTTTATGTAATTGCAACATAAAATGCCTTTATGGGATCTTCTTGGTTATAGGAACATTTTAAGTGTGTCTGAGCAAAGGCTTGCTAGTTTTCTGGTAGAACCGTAGGTCTGAAATTTGGAAGATGTGAATTGGGGGTGACTAGTATCCTTATTCTCTGGGGGAACCAGCCAGAAAAGGAAACTTTAATAAAGTTCCCCAGAGAACTTTCTTTTGCTCCCACTTTGAAAACCTACCCAAAGAGAGAGAAAATGGAAGCAAAGAGAGAGGAATGACAGACAGGAAGACTGAAAGTAAAAGAAAGAAGGAAAAAAGGGAAGGAAGGGGAAAGACTGTTTTAATGTTTTCCTAGAATCGAAGTTTCCACATCAGGAAAAATAGTGTCACGCTAAAATGTATTAGCAATTGAGCTGTTTTATGTTCTGCGTTCAATTTTTCTAGTCATATATTTCTCCCTGGTTCGCAACCTTGCTTTGTGAAAAGTGTCATAAAGAAATGCTTTACTGTTAACGCGCCCTGACTGGATCAGATTTCAGGTTGTTACTCTCCAAGACATTATCCCAACGAGAATCCGTGTACTGTGGAGTGATCTGTCGGAGCTGCTTAGAGGGACAGATGAGAGCATTGGAACAGGGCCCGGACTCCATAATGAAACCTTAGCCCAGGCAAGGGCCAAAGAGGGGGCTGTGGTTGGAGAGGGTCTTCAGGAATTCACGTGGCTACCCTGTGGATGGGTTCGAAACAGCCCAGTGCTGAAAGATGAACATTCCTGTCTTTTGGCTCCTTACCCTCCTCTGGTAGGTGAACCAGCTCGGGCCACTGATGCCTCAGGCATGAGAACACCAGATTCCCATTTGGCTTTACTTTTAGTTTTTTGATTGTGAGTGTGTGTGCGTGTGTGTGTGTGTGTGTGTGTGCTTGTCACTTTCAAGTAGAATATGGTATGTTATAAATAAAGCCCATCTTCCCCCATTCTGATCACACACCATATGAGAGCAGGGGTAGGGTTGAGGTGGGGGATAAGAGGTCCACATGCATCGTGGTTTTCCTTTTGAAAATCCCGAGGCCTGGCCCACACTGACTGAAATTATTATGTACTTTTGTTGTACAACAAATTATCATCCTTTGCTGTTGCACCAGGCCTTTCTACAGAGAATGCAGGTTGTAGTAATTTTGTCATACAGAGTAATATGTCACATAGAGCATTCTGGATTTAGACCAATATATACAGTTTCTGGCCTAAGCAGTAACACATGTTTGGAGGAGAGATCGTTTCATTTTACTGGAATGGACAGTAAGTAGAAACACATTCCAGATTTCTATTTTCTCCCCCTGCCCTGAAATTTGGCAGCCAGAGTCCTCCTTGCACTTGATCTCAGGTTTTCAGCTGTTTTCGAACCACAGTGCCCAAGTGCTACGATGCCTGTATGTCTCGCAACTGGTGACTAATGGAATCGAAAATCACTGCTCACCAGGTTTCCCAGAGCCCTTCCAAGAGCTGTTTTAAGTGAATGCAAATGGCACTCAAAATTTGCCCAATAACGTGCTAGCTAAAACTCACAACTTTTCTGTAGCTAATTTTATGCTTTCAAAGTCTGGCCTTGTGAAAACCATTTTTTAATTTTTCTTTTTGGATGAACCTAAGAACTGCCCTGGTCATGGAACTAAAAAATAAAAAAAAGAAGAAGAACAATCAGGGAAGAGTGGTGCATTTACTCCCAAAGGTACTCAGGTATCTATCTCTAGAGTCCCAAAGGGACACTGTGTCACTTTGCCCCAGATGCTGGCAGGTGGGACAAATCCCATAGTGGGAAACAGCAATCACTGAGTTAGAGATACCTGTTCATGCTATTGGAGACCTATTTTGTTCCTATGACATTTGATAATCACGCTGTCTGACCTAGAACCCAGCCTCTATTTTCCAGTGGTACTTGGCTCAATGCCTCGTGCACAGTGGATCTTTGCTGATACTTTACTAACCATGGGGTTAGTTCATGTAGGTACCTGTGGGATTATAAGTTATTTAGTTGTAGAGGCCCTGTGTGTTGTAGTCAGGCTTTGCAAGGGGAATAGATTTAATATAGGCCACATAATTTATAGCATTATTTTACAATATTCACCACAAAAGTCAAGTACAGAAGAATGAGGTCTGTTCACACACTAGAGACTTGAATAATCCAGCTGAGGGCCCTGATCCCATGGCAATGTCCTGCATGAGTCCAGCTGAAGACCTAAAGCCCAAGATAATGTCTCATGCAAGTCTGTATCACAGATCTGCCCTGTGAAGGCCCAAAGGTCAGTGGTGGGAGCTAGAAAGTCTGTGCTAGTGAATGAAGGATCTGTGCCAACAGGCTGAAGTATCTGCACTGGAAACAGGAAGTGATGCTCAAGGTAAGGACTAGAACTCCTGCAAAAATTATCACAGTCATCCCCAGGGACAGTAAGGCCCAAGCTCCTCTGAGGAGGGGAATGGCTGAGTTCATATCAGGAAAGCCAGCATGACAAGCTTCTCCAGGAGGATCAACAGCACCATATTCCCCTCCAGTTCTCCTTTTTGCTATTGGCAACAACCCTCAGGTGGGCCCTCCACACCCAGCACCATGCTGATTCAGTTCAGCTGGGTGTTCCTAGTTGACCACCACATTGTGTTTTCTTTATGCATCTCATTCCCTCACGCTTTGGGTCTTGCGTAAGCGGAAAGAGCCCTTTGGAACTGTTGTCCTTAATGGCAAATGATCTTATCCCTCACATGGTATTTGGCAATATCTGAAGGAGATGTTTTCGTTGTCACAATTGAGGGAGTGGATGTGACTAGCATCCTGTGGGTAGACATTGGCTGTGTTATTAATACAGGAAAGTCCCCCACAACAAAGGATTACAAGGCCCCAAATGTCACTAGTGTTGACACTGAAAAGTGCAGCTGTAGAAGAAAAGCAGACAGGCCAAGCCTCGAGCTAGTAAAAACAATCCAAATGGTGTGTTTCAAAGACTTATTTTTTTTTTTTAAAAAAAGAGAATAAATACAAAACTTTCATTCAGAAAGTTAAAGCCATGGTCCACCAAACAGTACATAACTAAAAGAAACTGACAATCAGAGAGAGACACAGGCAGAAAGAGAGAAAGCAGGAACTTTTTGCTAGCAGGGATTGTATATTCTCTCTGGTTCATGGCATAGGACTTACCTTACAGTTGGCGCTTAATGAATGCTCTCTGGTGTCTGATGGAACAAACAGAGGTTTTGTGTAGATAAGATTACACTGAATTGCACCAGTTACTGAACTGCTGTGTGTTCTACACTCTTCATTCAGTTCCAGAGCTATAGCCCAGACAGGGACCATACTACTGCACTGTACTTTGGAGTCACTTGTATACACTACAGAGGGTGATGGCTTCTGATCGTGACTCAGAGCCACTTTCTTTGGGAAAGGACCAGTAGTTTTGGGGAATGATCATTGGTCAGGGAGATGAACAGGTGTTTCAAGGTATAGCCTCGGCTGTGTCTTGGTCCCCTCTGAACCAGCAGGGCATCTCCTGGGCCTAGCAGAGAGCAGCTGCTTACCCTCCCTACTCCCCAAGGAGTGGACCTTCATGGAGGCCACTTCCTGTCTTAGTGACTGTGCCCAAAATGTTGTCCCACCAGGAAAGCCTTTTCCCTTGTGTGGCTGGTCCTCTCTGCCCTATTGGATCATGGAGGATGTCACCAAGGGTTGCTGCCATGCTGAACTCTCTCTCCCCTGAAACCACACTTCTGGAGAGTCAGACCCTCAGTGGAAGAGGGGACACTGTGGCTTTTGGATAGTCTGGACTTTCACTACATGGTACTGAGGTCACTGGGCCCATTTTTCATCTTTAAAACGGGACTATGAGGCCTCCCTACAGATCACACCTAGGGGAAATCAGCAGATCCAAAGAAGAGCTATTATTTATTGAGCGCTTGGCATACGGTGGACAGCTCAGGTACGTGGTTTTCACATGCTCCTTTCCATGTTCCCATTAGTGTAATGTGTTTTCTGAGTCTCATTTTATATGCAAGGAGACTGGGCCAGGAGAGAAGCGACCTCGAACGCCTGAGCCGTCCCTTTGGGTTGGTGTGCCTCTCTGTCCCACATGGCTGGGTCCTACTGTGCCCCATGTGTGAAGCCTGGCACATGGACGGACGGACGGATGGATGAGCACAGCACCCAACAAGCATGGGGCCTTACATAAAGCAGCTCAACTCAAATGACGCCCAAACTTTTTTTTAAAAAAAGAGAATAAATACAAAACTTTTATTCAGAAAGTATCTGCATCGCCTTCAGATATTGCTTCACACATGGAGCACAGTAGGACCCATGAGTGACGCGCCCAAAGTCTCACCATCAAGAGGGGGCAGAGCTGGCCTCAGAGTGCACGTTTCTTCACCATTCTGACCAATGCCCGAGTTACAGATCATCAGAGCTCCTCCCCCTCCCTTGGTGCACTCTAGTGTGGTGCCCGGAGCTCAGCATCTCAGGGCCTACCGTCTCTGTGGTCTCAAGAGGTCACCGCCTCCTCTCCCGGGGCCAGTGCTGTCCCCACCTCTGCTTTCAGGCATAAGGAAGGCTCAGAGGCCATATGCTGACTTGAAAACATATATAGCAGGGCAGTGTCCTTTTCCTCCTGCCTTTTCACATGTGCACTCACACACTCATGCTCATGGTTGTACACATTGTACACACCTGCACACACTCACGCAATAAAGACTCACACTCACCATACCGAGACATACACCCTCACACTCAAGATCACACATGAACTCACGGACTATATATGTGACCCAGGCACAGACAGGTACGCATGCACGCACGCACGCATGCACGCACGCACGCACGCTGTCCTGGGTGCTGTGTCCTTACAGAGTGGTGGGGTCTGAGTGCTGGTTTTTATCACATCACAAGTTGGCTTGGAGAGCAAGGCTCATTTAGAGACACTAAGTTAAGTGGGTGTGCTTTCCGCCAGACCTGTTTCTAAGCACGGCCATTTCATTTACTTTGCAGCCACCAGTTGAAGTCAAACCATTTTGTCCATGTCACACACACTGTCATTCTGGGAAGGTCTGTTTCTGGAGCCACGGCCACCACGTGTGTGTGCCAGGGCCAACGCGAGGGCTGGGAGCTGCCGAATGGCTTTTCCACATGGGCACTTGTGGTTGCTGGGAAGGCACCCTGTGGCAGTTCACCAAAGCCCACGCCTGAGCCCAGACAGGGCTGCTGAGTGTAGCGCAGCCCATGGCCTGCCTGCTCTCAGGGCAAGATCTGCCTCTGCAGATGGGGGGAGAGGAAGAGAGGGGAACAGAGGAGAGGAAAGGGGAGGAGAGGGGGAAAAAGAGATGTTGACACATGCTCCAAAGAGGCCAAGGAATTCTGTTTACTCCTTGGTGATATTTCTACCTTTTGTTGTGGCAAAGACCTGCCTTTTACTGCATTGCTGAAACATCTTCAAAGTCTGGAAATCTGAGGGCATTCCAATAAAAACTTTCACTGGGCTGCAGTGGAGAGAACCCCAAATTCAAATCAGGTCTGAACACTTGGCAGCCACAGTGAGAACTGGGCAGCATGAGCTGAGAGCCAGTGAAAGAAATCAAGAGCCCCTGTCTTGTCAGTGACAGGAGAGAGGGAGAGAGCCCTGCGAGTGGAGGGTTCTGCTAGAAGAAGGACACATTGTGGGGCCAAACTCTGCTTCTGCCACCAATTCCATGTATTATCTGCCACTTTGCTTCTTTGAGCCTCAATGTTCTCATCTGTGAAATGTGTGCATATCTGTGCGTGTGTGCGTAAATAACCATTGGCAAGGCTCATGTAAAGATTAGAGGCAAAGTGTATAAAGTGCTTGACACATGCGAAGTGTGAACAAATTTTAATTCTCAATTTCCTTGTTAATATGGAGATACCTGCTAGTCCTTAGGGTCCCCCACTCTATCTCAAACAGTGTCTCTCCCAAGCAGTGTCTTTCCAGGGCTGGGTCTCACTACATATCCCTTGGTCCCTCCACCTCCCAAGGTGCAGGAGGGAAAATCTATGTGCCTCCTCTGAGCCTGGCAGTGAGCCCTGTGCCAGCTGCCTGGGTTAGCAGGTGCCTCCAACAGGCCAACAATGGGGGTGTCAGCCTCTGACCCACTCTGATAAAACTGAGGCCAGAAGCACCAGTCCCCAAGAACAAGGGTGCCCCACAGATAAGACATCCATGTTTATGCCAAGCCACCCCTATCTCTACAGGTACTGCCCACCCTATGCCTGATCAAGGGAGAGAGCTCTTACATGGGCCCCCCAGGCTCTCCAAGCTGAGCCAGGACAGCCTCCAAGTCCACCGGCAAAGTTTGGGCATCATTTGAGTTGAGCTGCTTTATATAAGGCCCCATGCTTGTTGGTGCTGTATTCACCTGTCCATCCATCCATCCATCCATCCATCCATCCATCCATCCATCCATGTGCCAGGATTCACATGGAGCACAGTAGGACCCAGCCATATGGGACAGAGAGGCACACCCACCCAAAGGCACAGCTCAGGTGTTGGAGGAGCCCAGAAACAGAGCCAGACGCAGCCTGACAGTGGCTGAGCAGATGGTACTGGGCCTGTGGTCTTCTCAGAGTAGGTGACTCTTGAACTGACTCATTTTTTCCCAAATGTCCAGATGACACAGTTGCTTGTGCCTGATGATGAAACATTCCCTTAGAACTGCTGTCTGGTGCCTGATTTACTAGAGGTCTTTAAGACCAGGATGGACAGGGCAGGGGATGACGGCAAGGAATGCGAGCCTAGTAGTGTGTGGTTCTGGGGGAAGTAAGTGGGACTGAGTGACTCCTAAGGAGATGCTGTCCCCTCCAAGCCCCATCCACCTGGCATCTGAGAGCTGAGAGGTGAGGGCCTGGGTAGGCAGGGTGGCCTACCCTTTTAAAAACAGGAAGCAATGAATAAGGTAAGAGGGGAGGAGTAGGTGGCTGGAAGCACAGAGCATTGCTGTCTGGACCTGTGGGGACAGGAAAGTGGGCAAGCAGAGCTTTCTGGAGGAAATGACCTTTCAGATGGAACCTAAAGGCAGAGAGGATATTAGGCAGGCAAAGGGCAGCAGCACGAGTGTGCAGGCTGAGGGACAGAGTGTAAGAAGAGAAGAGAGGCTCACAGGAGATGTGGACACAAGTTCTCATGACCAGAACATGTTACAGGGGTTGGCAGTGGGTCTTGGCTTCCCAGGTTGATGGTTTGCTGACTTGACTTTATTCTGGCTGCTGCTTGTTCATCCTCTGCTCTGCACCACCGTGAGCCTGTTAGTTGCAGACATTGCCATCTTTTTCTTCATTTTAAATCCTCTGTAGATTCCCAGTTGTCTCACAGCCAGGAGGATTTCAAACTCCCTACTTGGCTTTGGAGGTTCCCCTGGGTCTCATGGGTTGGTGAAGTGGGAAGTTAAGACTTTAAGCTTTCAATCTTATGTTCCAGTCCCTGATGTTTTACTGTTCGTTGACCTCAGAGCAACTGCTTTTCCTTCCTCAACCTCAGCCTCCTCATCTGCAGTGGGCACAGGAAATGAGATGATGCCTGTATCCCCCAGAAAATTTCTAATAAGTACCAGCTCAGTGGCCCCTGGACACTCTCTCTGTGTTCTGCTGCCTGCTCAAGACCCTGCTCCAGCCTCACATTCCCTGAGAAGCCCTCTCTGACTTCCCTCCTTTGTGTTTCGTTATCCTCCGGGATCCCCCAGTCATTGTAAGAAGCACCGCTGCGCTGTCAAGGTCTGTCTCACTTCCATGCCCCGGTATTTGGTGATTCAGATCAAGTCCAATGATCTCTTGAACCTCAAGGGAGTGGCATGGAATCTGACACTTGGCTAATCAGGCAGAGGAGGAAGCCCCAACTCACTCTGAACGTTGATTGCAACCTGATTCCCTTTCTCTTTCTGGTTTGGGTGAGGCAGCTGCGAGCCAGGTCTTGCCTATGAGGTCTCTCCAGTTGTTTAGCTCTAGCCTAGGTCCTTACCTGGAGAGTAGTTCACTCTGGGCAGACCTGATTTGCTCCCTGCTGGTCTCCTTTCTCCTCCTGCTGAAACCTGGACCAGGCCACCCTCTAGACAGAGAGCCCAGTGCCTTCTCAGTCACTCAGGCTGCACCCCACTTGAGTGATGATGGGCAAGCTGCCCAGAGAAAACTCCCAGATCACTAATGAACATGTGAGCAGGGCTCACCCTCCTCCTAATGCCCCACACAGGGGTACGCCCTCCCCTGGGCTTCAGCGATAGGCCCTGGGGCTTGGGTAAGAAGGTCCTATGATGTCCCAGCTGGAAAAAGATCTCAGCCAACATTTCATGTTTGTAAGAAAATTGGACATTTACTCAATGCTTACTACATGCTCGGCTCTGAGATGAATGCTGTAGGTTCTGTGCTTTAATTTTAACTGAAAGAGTAAATAAGATCAAAACGGTACAATAGATGTGAAAGGGAAAGAAACTACTCAAATGGACAGAACAACTGGGGGGAAGGATGGGGGAAAGGAGAAAAGAGGGAGGGAAAACACACACACGCACATGCACACGCACACGCACACACACGCACACACGCACACGCACACACATGCACACACGCGCACACACACGCATGCACACACACATACACGCACGTGCGCACATACGCACACATGCGCACATACGCATATACACACACGCACACATGCATGCACACGTGCACACACGCACATGCGCACACACGCACACACACGCACACACGAAATAGCTAAGATAATTGTGCTACTAAGTTCTATTCATTGAAAGGAACAGTTAGTGCTTATATTGTTTGATCAATTTTACTTGCCTGTATCTGACAATCGCAGCAACTGCTCTGAAGATAACAACATACAATGTAATAACCATTGTTAATTTCCTGTCATCTTGTCTGTATCCTTTTTATTTTTTTATTATTCTCTTTCAAAGAAAAAAAAGGAGAGGCCATTACTATCCTCATTCTCAACTCACAGATGAGAAAACTGACACACAGAGCATAAAAGAGCCCAACATCGCACAAGCAGTCAAGCTGGAATTTGAGGTGGGAAGTTGAACAACAGAACATAAGCTCTTGAGCTGGGGATATAGCTCAGCAGCACAGCACTTGCCTGGCCAGCGCAAGGTCCTGAGTTCAATTCCCAGTACCCAAACAAAAAAAACCAACATATGCTCTTGCAAATGGTACAAATACTGCTTCCTATAGATGGAGAAGCTGAGAACAGGGAGGAAGGGGTCATCACACACAGCAGGTAGACTTCAGAGAACATGTCCCCTCATGTGAAAAGGTCCAGTTCTTTCATGCTTCAGCTGAGTGCTGGAGAAAATGTACTCTGCCTTTTGTTTGATTAACTCTGTACTTACCCGGATCTGGGTTCAGTCCCAGCTGAGTGACTTTGACCACGTGACTCCACCTTTCAGAGCCTCAGTTTGCAACTATGTGAAATGGGACTGCCATCTCCCCTTGTGCAGGGGGTGGTTCTAAATTGGAAGAGGTCAGCACCAGGGCTGGCAGGGGGGAGGAGTGGGGTGGTGAATGTTATTACTCTCACTTTGTGGACTTGCACAACAGATTTGAGGTAGTAGCAGTAAGAGTATGAGAACGATAGACTCAAGATCTAGGAATGCAGAGCAAAAGGGAAAATGTACCTGGGAAGAGAAGGAAATCAGATCCAGGGCCTGGAGAACAAAGTCATTCCCTTCCTCGGCTTGTCAGCAGCATAGGCAGTGGTGCAGCGCACAGGTCCACCTCCCTCTCAGTGCTGCCACTCATGTGATCCATGCTGGATGGGAGATCCCTTAATGTCCCCGTGTCCATGTGCAAAATGGAATGAACCACAGCAACGCCCCTGTAGGTGCGTGGCTGTAAGGGTCTCCTAAGCCAAAGCAGTTAGCCCATGCTTGACTTAGCATATGAATATTACTACTGAGTCAGCACATGCCTGTGAGCACTTGCTCAGGGCAGACCCTGGGGACTCTGGGCCACCTGCATGACGATGCTGATGTGCGTGTCCTTTAACAGTTCACATTCTAGGTGGAGGTGGAGGAGGGAGCACATGGCCCTAAAGGTATGACAGACGCTGAGCACATTAAACCTGGAGTATAACTCCAGGCTTCCTAATGGGTCAAACCAAAAAGGAAAATAGATCATGTAACGTTCATTGTGTGGAAATTCATGAGATAGATAATTTATTTTCCTCGTTACAGATTCTTGTTTACTTGCGGGGAGAAAGGAAACACAGAGAGGTTTAGCCCCCTAAGCCATGTCACATAGCCAGTGAGTGTCTTGGACTCTGGGTCTGTCTCCTGGCCAAGGCTCTCTGGCACTCAGAGCTGCTGACCACAGGCAGCACCCTGCCATGTGCAGCCAGCCTATGTATACCTACTGATATCCCATCCTGTCCGCACTTGGATGAATTCCAGTTTGCAACCAAATGTGCTCTGGCCAGAGCCTTGGATCTGAACTTTCTGGTGACCAGACCCATCGCAGCCACTTGGAGGAGAGAATGGCCCCTCTGTGGCCAGCATTGGTACTTTAGGAGGTGATATGATGAAAAGTGGAATTTCCCACAGGCTTTAATGACATGAAATCAGTGTTGGGTGATTTTTGCCTATGAAATAGCAATATTGCATAGTGTAACCTATGTTATATTATATTGCTTAATATATTGCTTTAGAATGCTAAAACAGATTCACATGTTCTCTGGGGCCTCTTCTAGGAAAATACCATGTAAGAATTCATGAGGTTAACATGCTAGTTGTTCTGGAACTTTCTCAAATGACTGCAAACGTGTTAACATTTTATAGAGGCTCATCCATGTGCCTCTTAAAGTCTTCCATGAAAGGCAAGTGCTTAAGACACTGAGGCCTGTGGCTGAGCCTCCTGAGTTAGACACCGGACCTGTGACTGCCATGACATGCTACCTTACCACAGCTCCAAAACAGAAGCCACTCTATCATGAACTGGAATCTTTAAAATTGTGAAAAAAATATAAAATTTTCTTGTATATAAGTTGATTATCTCAGGCATTTTATCATATTGATAGAAAGCTGACTAATCCATCTTCTGAGGCTGAAGTGAGCCAAGGCCAACCTGTGTAATTGCCCAGGGTATGATGCTCAGAGAGTATTGCATTTGATTTCATGCTGTCTGGAGCAGGGGATCCCCATTCTCACTGTGCACTGGGCCCTACAAATTTTGTAACAGGTTCTGCTCCAAGTATAGAGCTATATAGGTCCTCATCTTCAGAGATTCCACTCCTAAAGGGCCCTTCACTGAGTGGGAAGTCTCTCATTCATCCTTTGGATCCTACCCTTTTCAGACAAGCCAGTTATTTGTATCTCCAAACTTAAGATTCTTAAAATAGTGAAGCTCCAGAATCTCCTGTGAGACAAGGAATCCTCAGTCCTCTGGGACACAAAGTTCTCTTTTCCTTCTAGAAAGAAAAGGAGAAAAATCCTCTCACCTCTTCAAGGACACATTCCTTGACTCTTTCACATAGCTCATCCTCTGTCAGAGAATAGCCTTGGTCCTCCACAGTCATGGGTTTTGCATCTTCTGGCTGAACCAATGACAGTGGGAAATATTTGGGGAAAAATGCTTCTGTACCAAACATGTACCGATTTTTTTCTTGATGTCCCTTCTTAGGCAATACAATATAACAGCTATTTACATATCAGTTACATTATATTTTGCAGTACAAGTCATCTAGAGATGATCTAAAGTATCAGGGAGGACATGTGTATTCTATGCAAATACTACATCATTTTATATGAGAGACTTAGGGATCCATGGGTTTTGGTATCCCAGGAGATCCTGGAAGCCATCCCCCGAGGACTGGATTCCCTTGAGAGCTAGGTAAATGGTAACTCTTTTCCCCACCTGGATCAATAGCCTGGGGTTGGCCATTGCTACTGCTGTTTTACAGATGAATAAACTAAGGTCCAGAGAGGTTCACTGACTTGCTAAAAGTTAAACAGTCTCTTAGCTTCCCACTCTTCTCAAAGTTTCCATCGATCTTACCAGAAAGAAGAGGAAATGAAGGCATGGGTGGATAAAGTTACTCATGATATCGTTTTCACTTTTCTAAATAAAAAACCTTGGCTCGTTTTATAACCAGGAGAAACCTAGACTATTTCCTATTGCACACATGTGACAAACACAGGCCAGAGGATAAACATGTTTATCTCTTCTGTCCCTCATGAGGGCACTAAGAACTATTATGTTAATGCTTCTTTTCAACAGATGGTAATACTGAGGTTCAAAGAGGCTAAGACATACATCCAAGGTCCTACAGACCTAGAGAGTTTGAAGCTGGGCAGGGACCACTGGTTGCAGCCCCAGGTGGCAATTTAAACCCCACTTGTTAGCTGGGACACTGCCCTTCTGAGTCATGTCATGCTCTGCAGTTGGGAAGGCCTATGTGGAGCTCAGAGGAGGGTTTCAATTTTCAAGCCGTGGTCTGACCACTCATGTTTTTGAAAATTAAAAATTAAATCTTGGCTCAGACCTGAGAGCAGAAAAGCAGAAATCTGCTCTTGGAGCCCAGCCCACTCACCCTCATGAATCGGGGGTTCTATACCGTGAGGGAAACAGGGATTTCAGCTGCCAGAGAGAGAACAGATTACACACCCACAGCCCTTGAACACAAGCGTTATTGCTGTGGGTAAAGAGTGGGATGGCTCTGCCCAGCTCTGATGAGTGGGGAAGGTCTTGATGTTTTGGGATCTTCCAGGAACTTTATCCAGGCATAGGAGGGAGCTGAGTTTGCTGAAGGGATCTGCCAGTGTACAATGAGGTCAGGACTCTGGGGACAACACTTATTCAGACAAGATGCTGCTGAAGCAGCCAGGCTGCCAGGAAAATGGGGACTGCGAGATAGATTGCTTCCGCAGCAGCCTCCCATCTTCTAGGTCTTTCTGTGCCTCTCACAGAAAGTGTGATAGATCTCCTGAGTAGCCCTCGGCCCTGTTCACCCAGCAGCCTGTTCAGATCTCATCCTGCCCCATCATCACCCCTGATCAGTCTCCCTGCTTCTGATCTCACCTTCTCTAAATTGGCCCCTGTGCCAAGCCCACCACAATCCTGGGTGCCAGCTTTCAGGAGCTGCACTGCAGAAATCGAGCACGTTGGAGGACTCATGTGGTCTGGCACTCAGCCTCCTCTTCTGCCATCTTTTCCAGGTTCGTCACACTAAAGGACAGGGGAATGATCTTTCCCATCTTCTGGCAGTTGCTAAGGAATGCTTTATGCCTTCTCATGGGTACTGGGTGACCAGGAGGAAGAGGGAAACTCTCCAGATGCCACCATGCCTGGGGTGGCAGTCTAGTTTTGTGGTTAGAAGTATCCATACTGTTGCCCAGCTGCCTGGGATTGAAGGTCTTCCTCACCAAGGAACCACTTGGACTTCTTACTTGACCATCTCTGACCTCCCTTTCCTGAACTATACATAAGGGAGGGAAGTAGTAGCCGGGCCCATCATGTGCCTTGATGAGCTAAGCTGGTCGTATCTTGGGACAGTGCCTGCTGTGCAGTCACAGCTCAATAGGCTTTAGCTATCACTGTTACTGTTATTATCAACAACCAGGCTTCAGATGTCTGGGAAACTGCCCCTTTGCTGCCAGCAGGGAGCTGTGCCATGAGCCTCAAAGTCTTTCTTCTGAAACGTCCACGTCAGTGCCCAACATGAATCTGGTTTGTTGTACCTACCAGCTGGTTCCCCAGGGAAAATTCTCACTGAGACTTTATTGGGTACATGAACAGGTAGGTGCACCTGTTTATCCCTTCCCTCTCTCTCGTGTTTCCACCTGGGAAAGTGTAGGTGTGGTCATGGAAATCTCAGATTTATGTTCTCATTAAACCGATGAGCTACCTGGTCTTATTTGTGTCCAACCTCATTTCCTCCAGTTATCAAGTCCTAGGCACTAACAAAACCAAAAATAATAATAGAAAAATGCAAAAAGCCTTTTATTTCACTGTTTGTTTTCCCTACAGCAGTTTTTCTGTTATTTAAAATCATGTGATTCAAGTGAAATATGACCCATATGTCTCTGATTCATTTACTGATTAATGAATGTATGACTGCAAAAATGGTTTTGAAAGGACAAAACTCTGTACAAAGTCTCAGCATCATTATTATTTATACTTAGACATCAAATAGCTCTTGTGAAATATCTTGTTAAGTGGCTGAGTAGCTTTGCTGGTCAAAATGTTTTCTTTTAAATTCATGATGACTGCTACTGTTTCTTCTCCTTCTCCTCCTCCTCCTTCTCCTCCTCCTCCTCGTCGTCCTCCTCCTCCTCCACCTTCTTCTCCTTCTCCTTCTCCTTCTCCTTCCTCTTCTTCCTTCTCCTTCTCCTTCCTCTTCTTCCTTCTCCTTCTCCTTCTCCTCTTCCTCCTCTTCTCCTTGATCTTTATTTTTGATGAGGATTCAGTGGAGATTGACTCTTGAAAACTTTTTTGAGATTTGACTCATGGTGAATAAAGTTGATTATAAATCTATCCAAATATGACCGTGTTCCTGTTGTATAAAACACTAATGGCCCAGGAAAATGAGGTGGGCTTGTGTGGAGTGGCAGACAAGAGTAGCTGGGCTGGGGAAGGGTTAAGGTAGAGACGCTAGTGAGTTCATGCTACAATACACACACACAATAAAACAGAATGGTTTCTAAACTGAGAATTAAATGGTCTAGGGATATTTTTTGAGGAATTTGAAGGAGGGGCATAGGGAAATTGGTTGAATATTTTTTGAAGAAAATTTGTTTGTTCAAAAGTAAAAAATTAAAAGATCCAAGGTCAAGGCTAGACTTTTGTCTTCTGTTTATTTTTATCCCGGATTCTTCTCTCTCCCCACATCCGATCCTTTGCCAAGTGCCATGAAATTTTCTCACCCATCAGTTCTGTTTCTCCACCCATCCACAGCAGGTTTTCTTGACCCCTTCCAGGACTTCTTGCCCCCTGGTCTCCCGCCCTCCCTCCCCTCTATCCCAGGGGAGCTGCCAGAGCACAGATTGGAGCAGGTACCTCTGATGCTTTAGGGTCTCCCACAGGGATGACGTGCTTCTGAGCACTTGCTCTGTGTAGTCTAATTGTGCCACATGTCTGTGTGAAGGCAGAAGCTGAGAATCAGGTAGATGGTCACCCACAGAGGAGGGCAGAGTGGAGGTCCAGCCTAGAGCCTTTCCCTTGCCCACCAGGCTCCACTCCTTGGTACACCTGCAGGAGCAAGTGCAGGTTCCCAACTCAGCCCACTGGCGGCAGGCCTTGGCCTGTGCCTCCTCTGCCACATCTCACATGGATGCCCCCACACACTCTAGCTTCCAGCTATGCCGAACTATTTGTTCACATTTCCATGCCTGGGCCTGGACTGTTCCCTCTGGTGCAGAATGCCCTACAACTCCTCACTGCAGCTTGGCCTGGCACACTTCTGTTGGTCCCTCAGAACCAAGACACTGGGCTCCTCTTGGGAGAAGCCTCCCTCACCCACGGAGGCTCTGTCTGCCCACTCAGATTCCACTTTCCTTCTCCCAGGGACAGTACCCAAAGTTCAAGGCACTCGCTCCCTCTTCCAACTTCAGGAGTGAGCAGAAGACACACACCTGGTTAATAGCTGATCAATGACTCTGCCTTTGTCGAGACCAAAGTGATTGATGCAGGGAGTGGATCATGACCCGAGCAGATCCAGCAATGCTTAATCCTGAGGGTTTGGTCAGATTAAAGTAAAGAAGGACAGAAGGTTTCTAATGTGAGACCTTGTAGAATGTGGACCTGGGGGCCTCTCGTGGATATCTCTCTTGTCAAGGAATAATACTCTCTTAAACGGTGACCAAGGCTTGAGTTTCTGGATCAAGCTATGCTTGAGGCTATTTTCCCTGAAATTTTCAGCAACACGAGCTGATCTACCTCTGACCCCTTCGCCCTTAAATCAGCTGCAGTTAGGCGCCTGTCTCTCGTCATCAAGATGACATCATCCAACAGGACCTGTTCCTCCTTTGCAATTTCAGGACCTGGTAAATAATTCTTTTGTTCCTTCATTCATGCTCAAATGCACTTCATTCATTCATTCATTCACACATCTCTGCCGTTTGACTCCAACATAGACTGTGGTTTCTGTCCTGACACAGGTCAAGGAGCAGCACGAGGTTGGCGTTAAATTCATGGGCTTTAACGTCAGTCGGACCTGCGATTGAGTCCTGGAAGTGTCCCTTGCTGACTATAGCCCTGGCAAGTCCCTTGCACTACCCGCTCAAGTCCCAGGATCCCAAAACCTCATTATAAAGCGTCACTACAGAGAATGAATGCGGCCCACCCCACTGCCCGGAGCGCAACGCCGGGCCGCTGCTAGATGTGTAATAAATGGCAGCTCGGGTTAGGACTGCACGTTGGCCCAGTGGGGTCGGTCCTATGCAAATCACTTACAATCATGGCAGGGGTGCAGTCCAGGGCGGGGACAGCTCACACAAACACAGCCACAGTTACCGGAAAGGGCGGCAGCACTGTTCCCGGACTCTGGAGGCCCAGGGCGGGGCGGAGCTGAGGATCGTGGGAGGAACTGGGCAGCTCCTCCTGGCCTGCCCCCAAGGCTGTGGTGAGTCTTAGGGGATGTGTGGGCAAGGATGTAGGCAGAGGACAGTCTACCTTCCCGAAGGCTCTCACCAGCCTGCACACCCTCACCTCACACTCAGACCTGAGGCTCCTCACTGGGGAGGAGTGCGTAGCTAGCAGCCCAGGTGTTGGAGTCAAGCAGACTTGAATTCCAGCTGTTGCTCCCACCGTCCTACCTGTGTGTCTCTAGGCAAGTTATTTACCCTCTCTGTTTCCTCATCACCAAAATGGGCTTTTTAGAAGAAAAGTGAAATGATGCAATTTAAGTTCTTAGACCAGTGCCAAGAAACAGTAACTACTGTGTTAAGAATTAAAATGAAGTCTGTGAAAGATTCCAGCTCCTTGCTCTTCTGGCACCAGCCTGCATCAGGCTCCTGGACTCCAGAAGGAGCACTCAGAGCAGCTTCCTGGGCGGACACTGGTGGCAGCTGAGGTATGGATGCTGAAGGCCTGTTGCCCGCATGGCTTCTGATTCTCCTGTGACATACTTTGCAAGTTATCCCACCCCCTGTGCCTCAGTTTCCTCAACTATAAAGTGGAAATAATAACAGCATCGACCTCATCCAATGGCTTTAAGAACGACATGACTTAATAGAAGCAAAACACCCAGAGCTCTGCCGGACACCTGGAAAGCACGTGACCAGTGCTAGCCATCAGTTATTTCTAGAAGAACTTGGTGACTCCTTATCACATTGGAAGTCCTCTGTCTCAAAAGAAAGAGGGGAGTATATGCCTGTCCTCAGTAAATATATAGTCTAAGCCAAGGCTGTCACGAATGACGACTCTGACAGCTCTTGAGCAGTAAAGTGGGAGAGCTGGAGGTATTTTGACTTGATGAGGGGCAAATAGGAAGGCGTTATGAACTCTTGCAGCAGGCGCAGTGAAGGGAGAAATGGGAGGGACAGAAAAAGACTGAGAAGGAGTTGGAGAAAAAGCATGTTCTTGAGTCCCATGACCTTCTCTGCAGTGTGGTTACATGAGTCCGCAAATCCCTTAGTAGCTTAAAGTGCCATGTTCCATGGAATCTAATATGCCAGCCACGCATATGAGAGAAGGTGCACCACCAACTGCTGGGAGAATTGCCTCCCAGCGAACGGGCATGGGGAGAGCTCACCTGTCCTTGGAGGGAGGAACGTGGCAGTCTGAACTGGGCGGCTCCTCACAGAACAATTCCAGGTGTTTTCTGCCCTCTTCCTCCCCACTTCGGAAGCGCACTGCGGACGCAGAAGGCCTGGGCTGCCTTCGCCTCCCAGGAGGTGCTATTTGGAGGGAGGAGGAGGAGGTTAGAGAAGGAGTCCATGCGCCTGTGGAGGTGAAGAAACATTCTTGTCTCAGAAGCAGCAAAGCAGCGAGCCCTAGCTGATGTCCTTCTGGCCAAGCATGGGCTGTGCCTGGGTGCTCGTTATTCAGCACTCACTTGGGAGAGCTGCAGGTCCCACCCCCAGTGTTTCATAGCACAGAACGGCAGGTCCTGCTTTGGTTAACTGGTCAACCTAGGTCAGACACTAGTGCGCCTCAGGGCTGGGTCCTAACTTTGATGAACCACTGGTGGCATCCTTCCCCCTGGAGGTGGACTTGACTGGAACATATGCCTGCCCTCAGTAAGTGTGTACTCTAAGTCAAGGTCATCATGAATGACAATAACACCAGCCCTGGAGCAGTGAGGTGGGAGAGGCTGAGGTATCTCAACTTGAGCAGAGCGAAAAGGGAACGTGCCACAAGCTCTTGCACCAGGCCCCTTGCTGCTATGGAACGCATGTCCTCAGTGCTGTGCACTAACATGGTCAAACAAGACACACTGTAGTGACAAGAGAGAATGAAAGTGTTACAGAGCAATGCCCTCTCCAAGGAATGAAGAAGCCACAGGTCCAGCCTTCTTAGAAAATTCCAGGAGAAATCTAATCTATGTCATCAGCCCCTGGCCCCCCTCAATGGCTTTTTCATTTGCATCTAAGCATTTTCAGCATAAAGAGAAGCTCCAAGGTTTGGGGATGAGGGTAAGGGTCATTCTGGGTGATGGTATGAACTTGGGTACATCACTTCCGCCCTAGGCCTCCGTTTCCCTATCTGTACAATGACAGGAGCTGTGGGCTAAACCAACTCACCTTCGCGTGGTCTTCCAAGCCAAGTGTGAGCCTCGGTCTCTAACTTCACTCTAGCATATAACAGTGTGCAAAGAGCTCACTTGATCTTCTGACCCAGCAATTCTCAACAAGTTTTTGGCCGGCGCCCGTGAGATGAGGCTGTCACACGGTGGCGTTCTCCCATGCTTGCTTCCCACAGGCTAGCTGTGTGTAGCTTCACGTTTTGCCCTTTTCCCTTCCACTCAAGAGAGCCTGTCAGAATGCAAATGAGAGGATGACACTGTCACAGCACTAGCCTTAAATAGACTCTGTGTTGCATAATTTTAACCCAGCTCACTTAAAATACCGGTGTTTCGTCGTGAGACAGTAACTAGGTCGCCAGGCTTTTCCCAGCTGATTCCAGCCACAAGGCTGTCCAGACAGAGTGCATCAAAGCTGTGGCCATAAGGGGCCCACGAGACAGTGCAGACTTCACAGATGTGTAAAGATAGCTACAGCGAATGGCACTTCGGTAGCTGGTGTCCAAACTCCTCCTAGGAAGGGGCTTCACGCTACTGTGCCCTGGGCTCGGGTTAGTAGCCATCTTGAGGGCCAGAAGTATCTGAGCTGCAAGAGGGGGACAGGTTACCCCGCACAGCAGAGGAAGAAGATGCGGGGGCCTCCAGATACAACCTAGGAGGGAGGGTGTGATGGAGAGAGCAGGGCGGAGGAGCCCCGCTGGTGTTGGCTGTTTTTCCTACTCTGTGAGTTCTGACCTTTCAGACCCTCCACTCAGCTCCTCTGTATGTGTGTGTGTGTGTGTGTGTGTGTGTGTGTGTGTGGTGTGTAAAGACCGTTAGATCCCATACCACAGGAAGCCAAGGAGCATGACAAATTATGCAGCCTCCACCCCCTGTAATCTGCAGGCATCCTAGACAATTCTAATCTGTTCCAATCCATAGAACTGGAGGTTGCAGGCCGTTTAGCCAGACCCAAAGTGCTGCTGAGGCCACTGTGACATCTGAGTTTTCACTCGTTTTGCAAACAAGGAACCAAAGACTGTCAAAACTGAGCAGAGCTGGCTCCCCTCGCCCCCCGGGTCCTGACTAGATATTTATTCCTGTCTCTGCTCCCAGGTTACTTCATCTTCTCCTCTTTCTAGTTTCAGTTTTCTCATTGCTTAGTAAACCTCTTGGATAATCCTAGGTGTTGTTCTTATTTAGCATTTATTCATGTGGACATTTTACTTTGGAATAACTTTGGATTTGCCAAAGAGTTATTAGGACAGTGCAGAGAACTCTCATATATCCTTTCCCAGCCTCCTGTAATGTACGTGATACCTGTCTACACAGGAGCTTTGACACGACCTTTGATAGACATTGTTAACTCAACTACTCTCAATACATAGGTTTGACTTGAATTTCACCAATTTTCCCACAAACG
The DNA here is from genome assembly GCA_004027595.1 of Dinomys branickii. Lineage (NCBI taxonomy): Eukaryota > Metazoa > Chordata > Mammalia > Rodentia > Dinomyidae > Dinomys > Dinomys branickii. The sequence goes on from PVLD010003067.1 coordinate 29,933, forward strand.
CCATCTGTCCCAGGATGCAGCCCAGGAGACCACATTGCATTTTGTTGTTACATGTCCAATCTGCAACTGTTCACCAGCTTTTCTTTGCTTCTCAAAACATTGAATACCCAGCATGTTGGCTCTTCATCTTTGCGCTTATCTATTCATTCGTTGATCCAGGTTGATCCCAACTGTAATGATATTCTGTGTCATTTTATAGTATGACTAGAATCAGGAGGTCCTTTGAAACCTGTGCTGGTCTCTCTCCCAACTGCCTCTAGGTGCTATCTTAGGCTTCCTAATCTATTTCAGGCCTTACAGCATATGATTATTCAGCCACTAAATACTCAGCAACATCTAATATTAAAATGTAACCTCTTGTCCATCTAAAAGTTCTTTGCTCTCCCCAGTTCTGACATCACCTGAGAATCCCTTAGATCAACCCTTAGAAAGAAGGATATATCAATCAGTTTTCAGTTGGGAAAACAGAAATTGTGACAAATATTTTCAATAGAGGAAGTTTAGTACAAAAATAGATTAGATTCTACAAACCTGAAGAAATCACCATCCTCTTGAAAGCTAGGAGCACTGGGGAGAAGTCAGGCCCCAAAGCTGGCAGTTTAGAAGAGATGCAACCATTTCTATAGACATTATAAGGGGGGAGAGAGAGGGAGAGAGACAGGGAGAAAGAGAGAGAAAGAGAGGGAGAGAAAGAGAGAGAGGGAGAGAGAGAGGGAGGAAAAGAGGAAAGAGAGAGGAAGAGGAAGAAGAAGAGACAGAGAGAAAGAGGGAGAGAGCGGGAGAGGGAACTGTCAACCTAGTGAAAACAAAGAAAATTTATCTGGGGGTAATTAGGACTCCAGTCTGGGAAACTGATTCAAACAATTTTAAAAATGTCCTCTGAGGTTTTGTGAAATGGTGGCTGTATTTATAGCTTTAAACCTCAAAGGAGTTGGTAATTATATCACTTGTTAGTCAGGAATTACAATTGGTGGTGGCAGAAGTTAAATTGTCTTGTAAGAAAGGGATTGGGTGTGGTGTCCGTGTCTAGGTAGTGTCGGGGAGGGGCCCCTTGTGCAGAGGGTCAGCAGAGGTTAACAGTAACAACATCAACTCCTGCGTGGAGCTGGGCTGTGCAGCTTAGCTCAGACTGCCTACCAAACTCAACTCCTCCACATGTCACAGATCTGATTAACAATGGCCTCTTGTGCTGGGCTTAGTGGTGTACGCTTGTAATCCCAGTGCTCGGGAGGCTGAGGCAGGAGGGTCACTGTGAGTTATGGCCTTCCCATCCCATTTTAAGTGCCCAGAACCAATGCTGCCCCTTTGAGTTTTTTTCCCTTAACAGAACAATCAGCCTGTTGACCTCTTTTTCTTCTTTTCTGACCTCCTGCTCTCGCCTTTTAGGGACAGAAAGTCAACTGAGAGGGTAGAAGACAGAAGAGAGGAAAGGACAGAGAGAGAATCAGAGAATAGTGTGCGGACATGGCAGATCTTCCTTTCACCACCTCCTTTGTTCTCCGTGCCCTGTCCCCACTCACTAGATGTGTTCCAGCTCCTCTGGCACTGCAGGGAGCAAGTGGATGTTGCACGGGGAGAAGCAATGAAGACCAGCAGGCCCTGTGGGGTCTGAAGTCCACAAAGTACATTTCCAAGGCGCCAGTAACAGAGTTGGTGTTCACCATGCTTGCTGTTGAGTCATCATCCAAATGCTGGCTGTCTCTTTCACGGGTGCTTTAGAGGCCTCCCCATAGGGACTCCTGATTTTTTCCACTTTCTGTCTTAAGGAACAGCCCCTGGCTGATAACATACAACTTCCACTTCCAACTCCTAAAGGGTCCCAGTACCACGCAGAGACTTCCTCTTGGGGTACTCTTGCCCAGATAGGTCTTCTTCTTGTGTCCTTCCCAGAAGGCTCTGGTCCATGTCAACATTTTTTGCCCTGCTGATCTCTGGAAGGGCTGCTCACTCCTGCTGCAGCAGTCTCTCTCTCATGAGTCCTCAGGGGCAGGCCAACCAGACTTTTGCCTTTAGAATTCTCCAGATGAGAGTTAGGGGACATTCCTAGGTAACTCTAGATCTACCCATTAAGCTTTTCTAAAGATTCTTCCAACCTAACTGTAATAGCACCACAGAGAAACTTACAGCAAAAAAGCTAAATATGAGTAGTTAAGACATAATTATTTCATACAACAAGCTCTTAAGTTGCTTCAGCGATTCAATAACTCTCAGTGTCTTTATTTGTTTGACTTTACCCTCATGGTGGCAAGAAGGCTGCACTATCCCCGGGAATCATATCTTTGTCTTCAGAGTCTAGAATGAAAAGGAATGGGTAGAGAGAAAAGACCACATTCCATACTGTTCTTGTTTTTTATCTTTCTCAAAAGAGCCCTGATAAACTTTCACTAACATATTACTGGCCAAAAGTGGGCCATGTGCCTATCCTAGATCAGTCCATGACAAGAAGGAACAGAAAGGCCAAGACTGGCTTAGAATAATCATGATTCAACTTTGGAGGCCAGAAGGTACTTGGGGCCTTTTTCTAAGAAAGAAGAGGCAATGGCTGTTGGGCAGGAACTAGTAGTATCTGACAGGCATTTCAGTTGCTGTGGAAGTTTTTCCCTGTGTAAACAATCCTGCCCTAATTTTTTTTTTGCATGGTCAGAGGAATGACTGCATCTCACTGCCCCTGCAGGCTGCACCCTACCTCCCCTGAGCCTGAGCCACTGTCACAGCTCGGTGTTAGCAGATAAGTTGGACTGTGTGCCTTGCTGGGAGGACTAACGTTTTCTGGCCGTGTGCCCAGGGGCAGACTATTATCAACTGGTATAGACAATCTGATTACTTCCATATTTCGCCTTTTCTTCTTTTATTTTGGCTTATCCTTTGAATATTTTTTGAGCTCTAGTCTAGTCAAAACACTCTAGCCAATCCCGACCTCAGAATGTGCAGACCCAACATCAACAATTTAGAACAGAACCGTAAGTCAACCGGTGGAATCTATTTTGCTATTAGCCACTTCTCTGGAAATCTTCCAATTTTCAGTTTTGGTTAGTGACCAGATTAAGAAACTGGGCACCACATTTAATGAACCTCCATTATTAGATTCCCACAAGTGGAATTTGTTGGTCAAGTTGCATAATAATCCTTGGGCACTGTGTTAGTTAGGACAGGAATTGCTGGCTGCTGTAATAATCTTCAGATCGCAGTGGCTTAACCCAACAGAAATCCCTATCTTATCACATAAATGTTAATCAGGGGTCTTGGCCGGGCTGCCTTCTGGGTGGGGGGATTCAGGGGTCCAGATTCCTTCCATCTTGCTGCACCACCTCTGTCCCTGGGCACACAGCCCAAACATTAGTCCTAACAGCGAGGCGTGCACTCCAGGTTATCTGCTAACACAGAGCTGTGACAGTGGCTCAGTGGACGAGGGAAGAGAGTGTGGAAGTCTGCAGGGTTGGCCCTGGAAGTGCATCCACCACCTTGTCTCACTTTCCAGTAAGTGGAACTCAGGTACTTGACCATAATCAGCACAGCAGAGACCAGGAAAAGTGACCTAGTCGTGTCCCCAGAGGAAATGAATAATCTGTCAAAAACACTTACATGGGTCAGGTGCCATATAGCTAGGCTATATACGTATATATCCTACACATATATCCATATATAGGCTAGATATACGTATATACTACATATATATCCATATGCTTCCATATATATGTACAAGGATATTTTAATACCCTTGCAAAAAAATTGACCATTAAAATTCCCATTTTACTGATGAGAAAACTGAGGCTCCAAAGGGCAAAATATTCTGTCCAAGGTGCCATGGCTGATAGGTACCAAAGTGAGATCACTGCCTAATTTCCTGAAAGTAGCTTCTACTTTTACCTGTCACATTTTGATGCTTCATTCATTCAGAGCCCACCTCTGTACATGCTTTAACGTAGGAAGTCTAGTTTTATTTTTCTCCAGTTTTTCTCAAACCATATACTAGACAATTTGGTTTTTTAAAACACATGATGCTTAAGTTTTTTTCAAAAGTGTTAGATCAATTTACTTTCTTACCACCAAAGTATAGGTGCCCCATTAGCACAGGTAGCACGTCAGTCTCATACCACCAAAGTATACATGTAATTATTCCATTTCCACCTTCTTTAACATGACGCATTATTGTTAGTACTTATTTATTATTATCAGTGATAGTTAACAGCAGAAAAGTAGTAACTCATTTCTATAATTGCTAATGAGATTGAGTCACCTCTTTGCTCCCCAAATATATATGTTCATTTGTAAATTATCTATTTGAATTCTTCGTTCATTTACCTCCTAGGGCCTGCGTCGCTTTCGGACACACCACGTGTATGCACACGCACCTACACACACGTACACACACAGAGAACGTGTACTAATACGCCTCTCCTATTGCTGCATACATTTCTGTCCCTTTTATGTGCAGATGCGCTAAATTTTTCTGCCATCAACTCTACCCATCTCTCTCTCTGTGATCTTTTCTGGTGCTTCTAAGTTTAACCAACCTTTCCTCCCCAGAGAGCTGATAAATATTCAAGTCTTTCCCCTTCCATGGTTTGATTTTTTTTTAATATTCAATTCTTTAGTGCATCTGGAATGCATTTCAGTGCGCAGCACAGTGTGGAAGGGTCTAACTGCAGGTTTATAACTTGCAAGGAGAGTGGCCCTCATTTACACTTTCAAAATCCCTCTGCCCTCCTGTGCTGCTTCTCTTCTCCAGGCCAAACCAAAGCACAGATACCATCAGTGACAGAAAAGCAAGCCAACCTGGGACTGTTTCCCCTCAAAGAGATTATTCTTTTTGTGCATAACCAAATGTTCAGCATGTACTGGAATTCTCTGGGCTTTGCCCAAATGTTTCATTGAGTAGCCACCGGGAAACCCATGCAATAGAACTTGTTCCCCTCATTTTACAGAGGAGGAAAACTGAGACTTAAACTTGCCTAAGGTGACATGCTGGAGTGGTGATTATAATTTTCTTCCTGAACCTCACTGCTTCTGGCTATTCATGACCTCATCTTCCACTTATTAACTTACACTGTGCTTGTTTTCTTGGAAATAAGGTAGAATGACCTCAGATGAATTAGCTGTTTTTAAAAAAAAAAGCAACCTTGAAATGTGTAAGAATCCCCAAATTAGAAAAATAGTGCTGAAGAGTTTAAGAGTGTGACCAGAGAAGGCGAATCCAGGGCAGGGTCAGTGCCTATGTACAGATGGATGTGGACAGGGCAGCTTGGGGCCGGGTGGCACAGATGGTGCACAAAGTCGGGAGCTGATGGCCTGTGCTCCCTCTAGCTTCCCAAGGTGCTGCCCTCGGAGCCTGTCCCTGAGCTCCATTCCCCAGCACTGGAGGATGCGGATTTTGAACACAAGCCTGCAGTCCCACGGGTGGCCTTCATAGCACTTGCAAGACCACCTCCATGAGACATTTCCTGGGGCTGCATCTCCCAGGTGTGAAGACTGGGCCAGAGCCCACTGCTGATTCCCTCACTGCTATGATGCACAAGGAGACAGCAGGCAAGACCCTCATAAATGCTTCAGTTGTGGACCCCCAGAAACTATCTCAAGAGCTTAATTCCTTTGGAAATGTTTTCTTGAATTGTTTCCAAGTAGAACAAGCAATTCTTGTCTTTGTGTGTCTGGCTTGTTTCACTCAGCATGATGTCTTCCAGTTCCAACCACGATGCTACACAATATGTGATTCTGTCCTTCTTTATGGCTGAATAATACTCTACTGTGTCTATATGCCACAGTTTTTTTATCCACTCATCTTCTGTATGGCACCTACGCTGATTCTCTATCATGTCTGTTGTGAGCAGTGCAGCAGTAAACATGGGTATGCAGGTAAAAAAAGAAAGAAAAACATACCAGGGAGGATCTAATCCCCAAAGAGGTTTAACATCATCCTATTGGCCACAAACCATTGTACCTTGGTAAATACGAAGCTCACATGTGCTGGCACTTTCAGGATGGGCTTGAGGCATCCTAATCAAGAATACATTTGAACCTAAAGAAATAAGAGATTTCCAGAGATGTGGGCCACAGTGAGAATTTTCCTTTATCTGTCTTCCTGTTTTCAGAGGAGTTTCATTTTTTGTGAACTTGGAGGGCTCCTGGGTGAAGAAGGAGAATTCAGGCAGACAAAGCAGAAAGCAGGTGGGAAATGTCCTTGTCACATCGCCTCCCTGTGCCTCCATGTCTTGCAAAGTGGGGCTAGTGACTTTGATCCCTTTTAAATGCATAGGAAAAAGTCAAAGTCGGTGCCTCCCATGATATCCTCACAACACGTATCTGAAGAGATCCTTGGGGTTTCTCCATTCGCTAAGCAAGCCAGCCAGCAATTCTGCCCCAGGCACCAGCCAAGGGTCTTCTAACTCACTTCAGTTTGGACCCTGCCTAGAGATAGTGTCAGATCCCACAGGGTGAGGGTTCAGTCCCCAAAACTACTGCTCCATTCAGGTGCCAGCTGCCAACCCGAGGTTGTTTTATCTGTGCTTCTGAACAACCAGCTATAATCCAGGGGTCCACAAATCCTTATTTAGGTTTCATCAGTTTGTTAGAATGGCTTCCTGAACTCAGAAACATGCTTCTTCTTATAAAGGACATTAGAAAGGCTACAGATGAAGAGCTGCCTAGGCAAAGAATTGAAGGAGAGGCAGAGAAGCTCACCTACCGTCTAGGAACCTCACATGTCCAGCTACCCAGAAGCTCTTAGAACCTTGTCTTTTTGGGAGTTTATGGAGGCTTCATTATACTGATTAGGCCATTGGCCAATTTAACGTTCAGCTGCCCTCTGCTTCCTAGAGGTTGGGGAGATTGGCTGAAAATCCCAATCTTCTAATCCTGCCTTGGTCTTTTCGGTGACCAAGCTCATCCTAAAGGTACCTAGGGCTTGCCAGCCCTGTAAAGATTTAGTGACGTGCTGAATTTGGCCATAGTGCATGTGCAAAAGCAGACTAGAGAAAGTTTCTGAAGCAGGAAAGGTGGAAGATGCCAGAAAAGGAAGTAATCTTATTTTCTGTGCAAGGCTTTAAATACAAATCTGTCTCATTTAATCCTCTGAGCAGTGGGGCCAAGTTGGTGTTCTGTTCCGCTTTCACAGAGGAGGGGAGAGGGAAAGCTGTGGGAAGTACAGCCATGAGCTCAAGAGTACAGAGGTTTCAGTTCCAAGTCTTTTGGACTACACAGACCATGGGGAGGGAGGCCTTGAGGAGCAAGGCTGGAGGAATATGTAAGACAGTGACCTGAACGGGGGTGAAACCTCACAGGTGGTAAATCCACCGGGACCCCAGGCAACTTGATCTAGAAAATGCGAGTCCTGCTTCTTAGCAAAGATACTTGGAGACATTGTGAACTTCCAAGTCCATGGGTAGCCGGCTCTGCAGAAAGAAGTGACAAGACAGTTGAGATCATGTGCTGATGGCAGAGTGTGCCACCTAGCTCAGTAATGTCTTGACAACTGGTGTATATGCCTCAATGAAATACAACAGCAATAGGTGACTTGAACTTGGCAAACTGGTAGAAAACAGGTTTCAAAAATGGGCACCCCATTTGGGACCCCTCTTGTCTCTCAAGAGCTATTCCTGTTCCCTGTTCCCGTTCCCTAATAAACTTTCCTACTCTTAAAAAAAGAACCAAGACACACCATTTTTTTCATAAGCTACAAAAGAATCCTAATTTCATGCTCTTCAGGTTTAAACTGATTCAAGACAAACCGATTTTGTTTAGGAAAACAAAACAAAACACCCTTTAGTATCTGTCATCATGGTGGCCAGAGGTACAGATACAAAGACCAGAATAGAGACAGAGGAGTGAGAAAAGCAGTATCTCCGCGGCCAAGAGTATCTCCCTGCCTGGGACAGTCATAAATATGCAGGAATATTTTATGATTTGTCTGTTTATTTGCCAATTTAAAAGAAATCTCTAAGTAAAAAGTTTGAAAAACACATTGAATTATGAAAATGTAGGAAAAAAAACCACCCATAATCCTATCAGCCAGTAATAACCACTTTATATTGTGGTACTTTTCTCTCTCAAATTTCTTTCTGGGCTTTTGTTTTTTAAATAAATGTGATACCTGGCTCCAGACCCATCCACTTCCCGAAGTGGGTGAGATGAAGTCCATTTCATCCAGCAAATCTATACATTTTCATTATAAACTGTAATATGGTCACTACAGAGAATCTAAAAATTTCAGCAAAAGAATGAAGAAAACTAAATCTAAACTAAAATATATCCCATCATATAGAGAGTTAACATTGGGGTGAAGTTCCCCCCATTTTTCTTTGCATTTCTTTGAGTGTGATACACATTTTACCTAGTTTTGTACTCTGCTTTCTTTTCTTAACATTATATCATAAGTATTTTCTCATGTTATTGCATGTTCTTTTAAGGCTACATAATACTTTTGGTATGGATGTTACGTAACTTATTAAACTATTTCCTTTATGGTGAACATTTTTCTGTGAATTCTGGTTTGCAAATCTTTGCTGATAGCTCTTTTATTTCTCTAGGCTTATTTCCCTCAAGATGAGCTACTGGGTGAATAGTATGAACCTTTCAGGGACTATGAATATTTTTATATCTATTGCTGTGCTGTCCTCTGAAAAGGGTGGAACCAAGGCTGGATGGGGGCACCCACTTTATGATACTCTGGGCAGCTCTGCCTACTTTATGCTGCAAACAAACTACTGCTATCTGAATAAGTGACTCAAAATAGCAAACATGTTTCCTCTGCATGATTTTGCAACAAGTCAGCCACCTTTTCTTAATGGAGAATGATTCCAACTTCGGGTTCACATTTTAGCTTCAGCTCTTCAAATCTCCTTCCTCATCCATAGCATGGAGATATCTGTCTTACAGAAGCATGGTGATTGACAGAACACTGACAACAAAACATATAAATTGCTGAGCACCCTGCCTGGTGCATAACAGCTGCCCAGTGACTATTACAGTTATCTTTTTTGGCTCCCTTTATCCTGAACTTGGACACCACTCAAACTCAGGCAGAGTATTAAATACCGCATTTCTAGCTGAGGAAACCAAAGCTCAGAGCAATGAAGTAACTTGCCTAGAGTCCTGATACTTCATAAGTGACCAACTGAGCTCCGCATCTGTGGTCTAAAAGACGGACTAAATGCATGCCAAATAGTGTTCACAAGTGTTTTAACTGACCCATATTTTTTAAAAATTAAGAAAATAGGATAGTATCAAATAAAGCTCTTCTTTAAAATGAAGAGATTTCACATCAGTACCATGTATGATTTCTGGCTTCTTTTGAAATTGATGACAGGTTTGGGAGGGCTTAATGGTGAAGGTTCCCTGTGCACAGGCCATGCACCTCCCCTCCACCAGGTCTACACACTGTGTGTGTGATTTCCAGATCCTGCTTTGGCTTCCTGTTGCATTGGAATTTGTGGGCCCTGGTCTGATCCTCTCTGGTATTAGGATCTAGGGTTTGTAGCGAGCTCCTAGGACCACGCTTCTGCTAACCTTGGATGGCTTGCCCCTGGAGGCCAAAGACTGCCTACCAGCCAGTCCTGCGGCGGCCCTTGTAGTCAAGGAATTTGAATGTACATTGTTCTCCGCCCAGCTGCATTCGTGCAGGGTGAGCTCACCCTGGCCCACTGCCTCCTTCCCCCAATCTCTCCAATTAAAAACATATTACCTTCCCACTCCGCCTGGAGCGGCCCTGGGCCGCAGCTTTATTTTATAAACACATTTAGACAAGTTCAAAAAGGAATGATTCATGCTGGACCTGAGCGCTCCGAAATGCGAGGACCGCTGAGCATTTTCACAGGGCAAGCATCCTGAGCTGGACCAGGCCTGGCCCTTGGGGGGTATCATCTCTCCTGCACCAAGGCCTGGGATTACCTGTCCGCAGCTGGAAGGACTTACCCGCACGGCCACCTTTCGGCACCCCCAAACAGCCTCAGCAGGGCCCTGCACCAAGCACCAGCCACCTCTGCTCCTTAAGGGAAGGATGCAGACCCAGCCCCCCCACCTCACCCGTCCCTGTGGTTGGCCCCTCCTCTTCTCTCCCATTCCGGAGCAGGCTTCCGGGCTCACTCTTCCAAGCTGGATTTGAATTCCCTCCTTTGAGCCCCTCTATTAAGCCCTCCTGGAAGGTGTACCATGGAGGGTCTTTTGTGCTTCTTAGGATGCCCGGCTCAGTGTCAGACACACAGAAGAGCGTGTGACAGGAGTCAGATAGAGTGATAGCAACAGTAATAACAAAGCTAACGTAGAATGAATGCTACTGTGTAGCAGGCCCAGGTTCTTAGAATTTACCTATGTCCTTTCATTTCATTTTCTCAAGAACCCAGTAAAGTACATACTATTTGGGATAAGCCCATTTCACAGGTGAGAAAAATCAAAGATTGGGAGGATTAGGTTTCAAATTATCTCTACCTGTGGGGATTTGTCTTAGTTGTCAGAAATGGAAAAGCATTTGGACCATTTGATCTTTTTTTTTTTTTTTTTTTTTTTGCGGTACTGGGGATCGAACTCAGGACCCTGTGCTTGCTAGGCAGGCACTTATTCCACTGAGTTATATCCCCAGCTCTGGACCATTTGATCTTGTCACTTGATTTTAAAATGGAAAAACTGAGGCCCAGAGAGGGTATAGGGACTTCTCCCAAATTGGACAAGGACTGAACAACCTTAACAAAGAGTCTCAGCTGTCAGGCTCTTGTATCACATCAGGGCCTGACATATATCAGAGATAGAAGCATTTTTAGAAATGAATGAATGAATGAATACTGTATCAGTGCTTTTACAGAGCTCTCCCTCACACTATAATTACTGATCTGAATCCTCTATTAGAATGTTAAAAATCCAAATACTGATAATAGCGAGTGTTGGGAACAGTGTGGAGCAACAGGAACTCCCATTGATTGGTGGGGAACTGCAGAATAACATTGCTACTTTAGAAGCTAACTTGTCAATTTCTTACAAAATTAAACATATTATTGGCATATGATCAAGCAGTTATGTTCCTTGGTACCTGTCTAAATGACACCAAAAAACTGATGTTCCCACAAAGACTTGCATATGAATTATTATGTCAGCTTTATTATTATTGTCCAAACTTGGAAGCAACCAAGATCCTCTTCAATCCTCTTCCTGCAGACAGTGGAATATTATACTTAAAGACCTCATCATTGTCTTTTTGAATCCTGAGTGTATAGCCGGGAATGTCCACAATAATTAAGGAATAGGGAGAAGCTAGAGGTGCAACACCTAGAATGAGTAGAGATATGACCCTAAATGCCACTTGAGACAGGAGACCTTGTTCTGTTACCCAGAGCCATGTGGATGGCATAGTGTTTTGTAACTCATGATATAGCAATGGTGGCGAATCTGTGGCCCCATGTTATTGTGTTTTTCTTTTAAGGCAAAAGCTGTTAATGTACGAATTGTTTTTTTCTAAACTAAAACCTCTATAATCAGATTTAATGGCAGTGTTAATGCTTTGTGATAAATAAGTGGGTTTGGGGCTGCAGTTTGGGCTCTTGTCTCTAGAGTTCATCATCACTGGTATAAGGGGCCGGGCAGAGGAACCAACATAAAGCTGACATAAACTAACATAAAGAGATGAACGCACTCCATCCCACAATGCCTGAGTTCTTGCTTCCCGGAACCAACGCACAAACACAACACAACACAACACAACACCAACACAACTTGGTGTCTCATACCAACACAGCTTTGGCCAGATGATCAAGATCAACATCACTACTCACAAATGGTGTTGGTAGTATGTTCTTTTAACAGGATGTGCTAAAACAGCATTTATCTCCATAATCTTTCTCCCTAACACCCGTAACTGTTTTCTAAATGTGAGAAAAATATCGGACAAATGCCGATACAAAGACATCCTATAAAACAACAGGCCAGGAGCTATCAAACTGTCAAAGGCCATCAAAAACAAGGAAAGTCTGAGAAATTTCACAGCTATAAGAAGGCTAAGGAATATGCTGAATAAATACTATTTGATATCCTAAATAAGATCGTGGAGCAGAAAAAGGGCAGAGGTAAAACCCAAAGGAATCTGAATAAACTATAGACTCTAACTAATAATAGTGTGCCAGCATTGGCTAACTGTAACAAATGAACCACATTAATGTAAGATGTTAACAGGAGGCATGGCACAGGCTGGAGTGGAAGATGGTAAAGGAAAATTCTCTACTATTTGTTCAATTTTTCTGTAAATGTAAAAACACTCTAAAAATAAAGGTCATTAATTAAATTAGAAGTCTTTTGATTTAAAAAATCACACACATATGAAGACTTTGAAGTCAGATAACTTGTGTTTCCATTTGGGCTTTAAAACAACTTTTGGCTGTGGGACCTTGGGCAAATTATCTTCTTTACGCCTGTTTCATCATTTGCAGTATAGGGCTAAGAATAATTTTTAACTCACTGGGATATTTGGAGAATAAAAGAATGTATTGCTTATGAAGTGCTTGGCACAATGCCTGCTACATATATGGCGCTCATTAAGTGATAAGTATTATTATAGGCATATATTCATGGACACATGTACTGGAGTTATTACTGATGCAGAGTTTATTTTTATTGTTTTATTTTATTATTTTTAAAAGCAAAATCTGTCATCTTAAAATTTTTCAGCCAGTTTTGTTCTTAGAAGAAAAGGCCTTTTGTGTTTCAGCCAAGAGCTCTTGAATTGTTTTTATAATTATGTGGGCATGAAGCAAGCATTTTGGGAATGGATTTGGGTGGGGGGATTTGTCTTCTCCAGAGCCCAGGGATCAGGAGCTTCCATCTGGGAAGGGGCTCTGGCTCAGAAACCCTACCTGGACCTTGGAGATGAGTGAGGTGACCTGTGTGCCATTCCTGGGCATAGCCTCCTGGTCCTACCACTCTGATATTGCCTCCTCAGCACAAAAGAGCCCTTTGAGCACATCACTAGGAGGGTGGGACTTTCTGCCCTGTCCCACTCCAAGAAATACTGTCTTCCATGACCTGAGCCACCAAAGCCAGCAATGATCTTTCCATGCTTCCATGTGTTGGAAGTTGTAGCTCCTGGCATGCTACATGGGGTAAGGGACTTGTGTTAGGGTCCTGGGCTCCCTGTTTCCACCAGAAATACCACGTGGCTACAGCTGCAGCTGAGGACAGGTGAGACCTCCTAGAGATCACTTCTGAAGGATAGGAACCAGGGCTTACTCCTGGTCCAAGTAGACCCTGGACACTTGATCTTGACAGAGGATTATAGCAAAATACCCAAGATAATTAACTTACAAAGAGCAAAGTTTTATGTAGGTTCATGGTTTTGGAGGATTCAGTCCAAGACTGAGTGGCTCTATTGTTTAGGGCCTGTGGTGAGGCAGTTTACCATGGCAGAAGCCAACTGCACACCCATGAGCCAGGAAGCAAAGCTGAAGAGGAAGAGGCCAAGGCCCCATGATTCCTTTAAAGGAAACTCCCCCAACCACCTATATCTGCCACTAGACACCGCCTTCTACAGGTGCCTCCTTTCAGCACATTACTTTGAAGACCAAGCCTTTAACACAGACTTTTGGGGGACATTCATCAAAACCAAAACAAAGGGCCGTGAGAAGGAAGGACTTCTTTATAATAAACAGAAACTACTAAAATTGGACATTGAGAGAAAGGGGATATCATTTTGCACTAAAGTTGGAGAACTGGATATAGGTTACCCACATAACCATCCATACATTTATGACTGTGCACACATGTGTGCTCATACACACAAGTACTCGCCTGCAGATGCAGGCACACATGGCCATGCTGCTTATTGTCTTGGCAAGAAAAACTCCTTTTTTGCACTCAGCTTTTCTTCATAATTCTTGAATCCTAACTGAGGGGTGGGCGTGGGGAAGCAGGGCAATGTAGGGCCATGTGGAGAGAGGCTAATTTATTTCTGCACTCCACAGACAGGGTAAGAGCAAATTATATAGTGGGTGTTAAAACTCATTTTTAAATTTGCAGACTGATCAGAGCCCCTCAGAAGTAGTAAGAGGAAGGATGCAATCTGAGCACCAACTGCAATATCTCCTAAAGGTGAGGCTACTTGCAAATCTTTAAGGCACACCTGGCCCGGAGTGTATGTATACCCCAGTAAATATTGGCCACAACCTACTTACGGCCAGTAGGAAAAAACTAGAGATATGTCATGGATGTACAGAGTTTTCTGCTACAAGCAGATGTGACATCTTTGACATTGTAAGTTTAAAGGGAAAAAGAGGAGAAATTATTGGTTTTTTGGTTATGATGTAATGGTGTATGCTTGTTAGAAGAATACTTAGAAAAGTATAAACAGTAAAACTCCTTTCACTTAGAAAGAACTGAACATTATTTTAAATACATATTTATAGATATTGTTAACATTTCAGTACACATACACCCAATATGTCTACATCTATAGCTACAACTATAGTTGTTACTATCTACGCACTTGCATTGTTTCATAACCTGAATCTGCATGTGACAGTAGAGGCTGAGTCTTTTCTCCTACTTTTAATATTATTTCAAGAGGCCAAAATGACCTTCCTGCAAGCATAAGCGCACAGATCTTAGGATGTAAAAATACTTAGGGAGAGAACTGAATTGGCTGCCCCACCCCCCCACCGGGTCTAACCACCCCCACCCCCAGAGAGGAGGCTGCTGAGGTGAACTTGGACACTCTGCATCTTCTGAACGTTCCTGCACATCTGGAGGAATGGTTACAAAGATTAATGTCATGCTCAGTGTCAGAACTCCCCCTGACATTTCCTCAGTTTATCTAAAAAATTTAGGGGCACTCTCTGGGGACTAGGAACCACCCTGCAGTGCAAGGCCAGTACTTAACCTCTTGAATTCTTGTTTCCCTAGAGACATGCATGGAAGTTTTATTCTTTAATTGCTGAAACAATGAGGCTGTGTATGCAACCAGTCCAGCGAGAGCTTGAAATAGTTTAAGGCAAGAATGCAAAAAAGGAAAATCTGGACCCACTGGGTTTATGGAAATTATAATATACTTGAGGAGAGTTTGAGAACCAGTAAAAAATAGAAACTCAATGATAAAAGAAATTGGTGTTTCTGAAACCATCATGAGTATGAAGTGAAATCTGGAGCCAAATGAAGAACTTTAAAAGGTGATTCAGGGAATATTTTACCCATACTGTCACTATCAGAAGAGTTCTAGTTTGGTTTCAAACTGGTTAACTGCTGTTTTAAAAATTACTTCTCTTTATGGACAATACATGTCATGTAACTAATGTGTCTTCCATATTGCTTTGGCTGCCAGGGGGCTCAGCAGCTCGCTGATTCAACTTAAATTACAGCTTGGGTCTTGCATATCAATGTTGTAATATTCCCTCTGGTTTTGATTTTCCCCCTCGATCCTGGTTTTTATCTAGTTAGATTTTTGTTTTATTGCATGTATTTCTTGTAAGCCACCTCAAATCTTTTGTTAGATAGATTTGTAGATCAAAACAACTTGGATTTGTGGTTCAATTTAAGAAGAAATGAACGTTTCAGTTTGGTTTTGGAGTTCAGCAAATTAGTGTGATTAGCTCTGATTTGAGGTTTACAGTTCTATTACGTTAAAGTCCTTGGTATTTCATACATCAAAGAGCCTGAGAGCTTGCACTTGACCTCCCACGTGTTAACACTGCGCAGTGCATCGTGTGTCTGTTTCCAATGATCACGCGGTAAGAGCATTCTGAGATTCCATCCTGGAGTCTTGCTCACCCTGTAGGCGAGGAGGCATGGATATGTGAGCCTCAACTTTCAAACACAGATGTCATAAAGAGTTTAGGAAGGAAAGTGACCACATTCACTCCAATGTTTCTCTGAATATTTTATGTTCAAAAAGATAAAGCCATGAGTCTTCTATATACAAGAAAGTATATGTCTTCAATTTTTAGTATTCCAGTTCTCATCACAGGTTCTCCAGAATCATCCAGCAAGGTGACACTACATCTTACAACTATTCACTCCTTTAGGAGTCAGGAAACTTTTTATTCAGGGTTAGAGAAAGGCAGGCACTAGAGATAGCATCATCTCCCCAAAGGAAGAGGCAAGACTGTTAACAAGGCATAGGCCTGAACTCTAGAGCTTCGGCTCTCTCCGCTGGCCCTGGTGGTTCCTGCAGGGAAGCGCTCAGATTCTATGAAAGATCACTAATTTATGGCAAATTCTAGCCAGAGGGGGTTTGTTGTGGTGGAATCAGGCAGCCCTGATTCTGCCGGCTGCTAGGCACTCATTCTTATTTTGATCTTGTCAAACACATTGCTATAGTTTGGACCTGGAACATCTCACTAAAGCCCATACATCAAAGGCTTAGACCCAAGTCTTGGTGCTTTGGGAGACTGTAGAAACCTTGAGAGATAGGGTCTGGTAAGAGATCACTGGGGATGTGCCCTGGAAGAAGATGTTGGGACCCTGGCCCTTTTTTCTTTCTCTGTTTCACTTTCAGCCACCATGAAATGAGTAGTCTTCTCTCCCTTGTGCTCCCTGCCCACGATGTGCTGCCTCCCTGCAGCCCCAAGGGCAACAGGACCAATTGATTATGGACTGAAACCTCCCAAATCATGAGCCAAGTAATCCTTTCCTCTTTATAAGCTGACTATCTCATAATAACAGGAAGCTGGTTAATATACTTCTTAAGGTCCTACATTCTTATTTTCTTCCAACCCTGTAAAGGGGCAAGAAGATTGAGAGAAGGGAACCAATACATCTTGACCTTTACTACTTACCAGAGACCATGCTTTTCATTCATCAGCTTCATCGCCTATTAGCTACATGACCTTGAGCAAATGACCTCACTTCCCTAAGACTCAGTGGCCTCATCTGAAAATGTAAATGACATATTTATCATGAAACTACTGAAGCTTACAGTTCAGGACCTTATCCTTGGCACAAGTCTCCTCCAAAGACTAGCAGGGAGTTCACTTGATCACATTTGTTGGTAAAACTTGCAAAAGTAAAATATTTTAGCTCCAGTTGGGTAAGATTGCTATTTCTGCCTACTTGCTTTTCTCTGTCAAGCTTTCCTTTGATCATTTTTGAGACCAGGGTAGAAGAATGAGTTGAGGTATCTTTGCCCTGACTTTGGTAGAGTTTGTTAGTGTAGTTGCCTTCTTAGAGCAGGAATGACATGTAGAAATACTCCCAACCTCCCTTAAATATTCCTACCTCCAGTCTACCTGGAAGCCATCTCACATGACCTTGAGAGTGTCTTGTTTCAAAGGATGTGTGTTAGTAGAAGAGAAACAAAGTTTGAAATGTGTGGAGTCAAAAGTTAGTCTCTGGAAAATCATTCTAAACATTAGACATATGAAATTATAAACAGGCAATTTTATTCCCCCATAGATAGCTAATGAAAACAGAAGTTATATCTTCAGAGAGATATGCTCAGTCTCCTGAAGACCCATGTGTAAAAGCTCGATCATCAGCTTGTGGTGCAAGTAGGAGGTGGTAGACACTTTAGGAGGGTAAGTGGTAGGATGAAGTTAAGTCATTAAAGTTGTGCCCTGCAGCCCACCTACCCCTGACTGACAGCTTCACTCTTCCATACAATGTGCTGTGCTGTGGCAAGCCCAAAGTGACCAGGCTGGTTGACCATGTTCTCAAACTTCTGAAATCATAAGCCCAAACAAGTCTTTCCTCTTTATAAATTGATTATCTCAGGTATTGTGTCACAGTAACAGAAAACTGGCTAACATCATTATAAACTCACCATTCTTCTTTCCACTGGGACCATGGAAATATCACTTACTAAATTTTTGTTGTACAACAGAAACATATAACAGAACTCCATGCAGCTAGTGTATCCTTATGTGAATTTGATGTTTCTAGATTTCAATTCTCAATTAAAGAAATAAATTTTGATTCATCATACTAGAGAAAAGACTGAATTATCTTTCTAGTCTCTCCACAGGAAATAATCTTGCCTCTTTTTCATTTGAAAAGACCATCAAAGCCAAAAATATAGGGATGTGAGTACTGCAGGTGAAGGATACAGGCAGTTATGTAATTTAAAGTATTATGTCCATGCTCTAACTTTCATGATGTTTGTGCTATCTGCTTTTAAAAAACATGTAGTATGTGTGACTTCTTTCTTACACTAAAATATCCACTTTTACAGCTTTTATTTGTAATTTTGTGAGTTTCTAGCTACAGTCTGGACTTTCTCCTGACAGCAGATATAGGGACAACTACTCTGCAGGCAGAGGGGAGATGTTCTTGTGGGATGTGTGTAAAGGGATCCCTGGCCCAAGACTGGCTTTCTCAGTAGGTACCAGTTATCACTATGATTGCTGGCGTAGGGCATGCTACAGAGTTTCCCTTTGTTTGCAGCATGGGAAACCCTTCAGCATTTGCAGAATATGAAAAAAAGGAGCACATGTTTCACTTTAGGAGCTGCCTGCTTATCTGGGAAACGCCCAAGCTCAATGTCTATCTGCACTAGGCCACTTGAGTCTGGGCCCAGCCAGCCTCTTCACCCTTCAGGGACACGAACTTCACGCTTCTGGCATAGTCAGCTGTTCCCTGGGACTCTCTCTACATGGCTCCAAAGATGATACAAATTGAATAAATAAGGGTTATTTCTTAGAATTTTGGTCTTGAGACTAGAAGGTACCAGTCTTAGTCCTTCTATAGTGGAGAACATTAGAAAGGTGCTTTTGGAAGTTGCTGGTGATGGTGTCATCAGCCACATCTGTCTGAATTCTGAAATTAGGGGGGAAACCTTGCCAGGTGGGAAGGAAGAGTCATGGGTACTTAGCAGCCTTCTCTTCTTGTGGATACTGTGGCCCAGAGATCACTGTCTCCTCTTTGTAATACTGCTCACCTAATGAACATCTCCTGTGTTTCCTACGCTAATCTGAGTTGGCTTTCCACCTGGGCTCATGTGAGCCTGCACTCTAGGAAGAAGCGTGACCGGGAAACAGGTCAGGCCATTCAAAGGTTATAATTAAGCCTTCAGTCAGTACATGGTTACTGATTACATCCAAACAAACCCTTTCAGTCTGCTAAACACTAAAGAAACTGCTTTCTAAAGGACAAAATCATGTAAGCCCTCTATAACTTCTTCTAAAACATTTCCACTATTCAGTCAAAAATTATCTGAAGAAAAGGATCAAGAAAAAATTTGTAATAGAAACAGATCCACAGGTTATTCACATTTTAGAATTATCAGGCATGGCTTTTAAAAACAGATGAATTTTTTTCAGGAAAGTAAATTAATGTTAAAATTTTTTACTAGATAATGAAAAGCTTTAAAACAGGAATCAAATGAAAATTCTAGACATGAAAAATACAAAACCTGCAAGAAAGAATACAGTACCAGCTATGGCTTTAACAGAAGATTAGACATAGCTGAAAGAAAGGTCTCTAGAAAATATCTAGATTGAAGCATAAAAATTGTAAGAATGGAAATTCAGGGAAAAAAACATAAAATCTTGTTAAAATGATGAAAAACTATTAACTACATATAACTGAAGTTCCAGAGGGCTAGAGAAGAAGGTAGGCAGACACCATCTTTAAGAAAATGGTTGAAGGTCCTGAGTTCAATCTCATAAGAAAATGGCTGGATTATGGGATGTGGTGGCACATGTCTGTAATCCCAGTGGCTCACTCTGAGTTCAAAGCCAGCCTAGGCTACAAGATGAGTTCAAGACCAGCCCAAATGGCATAGTGAAATCTTGTCTCAAATACACACACACATACACACACACACACACACACACACACACACACAAAAGGGCTGAATAATTTTTTTAAAAACTGGCAATAATATCAGATTACAGATTTATGAATCCCTATGAACCCCAAGCAAGACAAATATAAAGACAAATATCCTTCAGTACATCACAGACTGCTGAAAATCAAAGACAAGGATGTTCAAACTTGCAGCCAGACTTAAAAGGATGCTTTACTGGGCCAGGAACATAGCTCAGTGACACAGTGCCTGTCTGGTAGGTGCAAGATCTTGAGTTCAATTCCCGGTACCATCAAAGAAGCAACCTAGAGCTGGAAACTGAAGTGACACGAACCAGAAGGTAATGGAATAACATGCTGAGAATGCAGAAAGCGAGGGACATTATATATCCAGTGAAAATATACTTCAGAAAGGAAGTCTAGGGGCATGTTCTTTTTTTTTTTCTACTTTTTTTTCTTCTGCCTTTTATTTTTTCATTTTAAACAGAATTAAAAAATAATAAAAAGTTAGAAATGATACAGAATTTCAAAAAACAAGATGGTAGGTAGTCAACAGTGGTTGTTGTATTGCACATTGTTATCTTCAAAGTAATTGTTAAGATTACCAGATATAAGCATATAAAGTTGATCAAACAAGTTAAGCACTGTTCCTTTCAATAAACCAATAGAGGGGCTGGAGCTATAGCTCAGTGGCACAAGCACCTGCCTGGCAAGCACAAGATCCTGAGTTCAATTCCCAGTACCAAAAATACATAAATAAATACATAAACCCATAGAAATTAGTAGTACAATTATCTTAGCTATCCTGTGTATATATTTTTTCTCTCCATTCTTTCTTTCTTTTCTCCTTTCCCTCATCCCAGTTGTTCTTTCCTTTTGAGCAGTTTCTTTCCTTCTTTCCTTTCACAATACCTGTTGTAGAGGGGATATTCTTATAAGCTGGAGATGTAACTCAGTGCAGAGGTCTGAGTTCAATCCCTAGTAACACACAAACACACACACGCACACACACAATCTAGAGACATTTCCAGACAAACATGACAGAGAATTTGCTATCAGAAGCCTTGAATTTAAAAGTTCTAAAAAGGGCTTCTCTGGAAAAAAAGTCACCCAGAAAGATGCACAGACATGCAGAAGGATTGAGAAACAGTGGAGAGAGTAAATATGTAAGAACACAAATCCAGATAAAGTTAGATTACATACAATAATGATGGTCATACCTTGTGAATTTTAAATGTATATAGAATCAAAACATTGGACAGGGATGTCAAATAAATTCAGGAGGTAAATTAAATTAGATTCAATTTAGACAAATTAAATTTAAAGTGTTTTAATTTTATCATGCATAAAAGGTTAACAGTACAGACTTATATTTGTCTTTGATAAGTCAGGACGTCACTGTAATTGCAAAGAAATTTCCTAATAGTACAAAAATGTAAAACATACAAGATAATAGAGGGTAAAATATTAATAATGAAAATAATTAAGTGAAAAGAAGGTCAAGAAAGAAGAACATAGAACAGAAAGGATTAATGGAAAACAAACCACAGGATAGTGCACTGCTTCCCTGTAAATGGGTAATTGTATTACAAGTGAATGAACCAAATATTCCCACTTAAAAGACTATGATTACCAACATAGGGTAAAAACACTGAGGAAGAAGCCTATATATTGCTTATAAGAGCCACATCTTATAAAAATTCAGAGGGGTTGATTGAGTGAAAGGATAGAAAACACACACACTCTCCATGCAAATGCAGCCACCTCATGTAATCGGAAACGGAGACGCCTAACTCTAAATGTGCGCCTCATAACAGGACTCCAAAGGTGAAGCCACAACTGACAGAACTGAAAGGACAAAAGGGCAAATCCTGAACCATGGTGGGGCATTGTAGCACAAGTTTTTCAGCCAGTAGTGGAGTGAGCAAAAGGAACTGGGCATGATAAGGTAGGTCTGGATATCGTGAACAGAGACTGGACTGATTTGGCTGATCTAAATCACTGCACCTAATTCGGCAGAAAATCATTTCACTTTCTTAGAGTTTCTTGGTTCTCCTGGCCTTGGTTGATTTTATTTATTCTCTCCCTTCCTTCCTTCCTTCCTTCCTTCCTTCCTTCCTTCCTTCCTTCCTTCCTTCCTTCCTTCCTTCCTTCTTTTCTGTCTCTTTCTCTTTACACTTCCAGTAGTTACTGCAAAGATTTCTGAAGGGAGAAAGGACACACAATAAAGAAATCAAAGCCAAGCAGATAAGGTGGGAGGTACGAAGTCAGTTTGGGAATCTTAGAACCTAGGTTCCCTTTGGGCTGTGTCCCTTTCACCCTCAACTCTAGACTTAAGCTTCATATAGGAAAACAGCAACAGCAGCGTCGCAGGGTCCTGGTGAAGCCAATACGAGAAAGCACAGGTGCCAGTCCAGGGCCCGCACAAAGTCCATTTGTTGTTCACTGTAGCTGTTATTACTCTTTATGATGACACTGAAAGAGAGCGGGTCTTTTCAATGAGGAGGCTCTGAGCTTGCCGTTCTTCCAAAATCCTCCAGGCAGGCAATCTGCTGAGCCAGCTCTTTGCCTGCACGTGTCTGAAGAACAGGAAAGAAAAATAGATCAAGCTGCTGTTTTCTCCGAGCTCAGCTCTGTAAAAGGCTGTAACAAATAGGTGACATGTGTCCCTGGGCTGGGCAGGGAAACACCAAGGATAGCATCCCCTGTGACAGGCTGCGGAGGGATGGGGGCTCACCACAGAGCCATTGGGATGAAGCTCCTCTATGAACAAGCTCCTCACAAAATGTCCTTAACTAAGATACCTTGGATGGGGCCAGAGAAGCCTGACTCTCTCTGAATCATACCAGGCTCAAAGGGCTCGAATGCTACCTCTGAAGACTGGGTCAGAGAGGGCCCCACAGAATTATAAAAAAGCATAATACATCCAACTCTTTGTTTTAAAACTTCTATCCATCCATCAAAACCCTAGAATCATGAGAAGCCTCCGTGAACGCTGTCTTGGTCCAACCCCTTGCCTCTCCCTGATTTGTTCCCTCTGCCCCAGGATCTACTTTCACTGATATCTTTTTCATCCTGTTCTGCAGTCATTAACTTATGTGTCTGTCTCCTTCACTGGGCGGGTAGTTTCTCAATTTTTTCTCTTGTGTCTGTGTCTGCAGATCCAACTCTGAGCTGAGCTCAGGGTAGTAAAAGCGCACACAAATACATGTATGGAATAAAAAAAGGAATGGTTCTCATACAACAATGATGTGTCTAATCTCTATTGTGCGTCACACACTGCAGGTACAAGTAAGGGATAAAGCAATGATCAAAACGAAGGCCTTGTCTGCAGGACTAAACAAGAGGTAAGTGTGTGTGGTAAGCACCACCTCTGCTGCCCAGAGCGCTGTGCATGACTAAAGAACTCTCACTTTCCATAAGATAGCTGTATTAGCAAGAGGACTTTTAGGTATTATTTGGGCATGACATCTAGAAGGCAGGTGAAATTCCTCAAAGTCCATGCCTCTTCGTACCCTAAAACATTTTTCATTGCCCTCTGTTATGCCGTGTACCTAGATGTTCCCCCAGAGCCTTATGTGGTCATAGAAGGAGCTTGGCAGAGGTGGCTGGGTCTAGGGGGTGTGAGGCTGGGATTGAGGATGCGAGGCTGGGGTCCAGTGTGTAACGCTGGGATTAAGGGTGCCCCACCCTGGGAGTGCTTGGCGCCAGTCAAGAAGCTTATCATGGACAGAGTATAAAGGAATGGAAAGAAGCCTGCGGCTGCTGTTTGCTGCTGCTTTGCGGCTGCTGCTTTGCTGCCTTTTGACGGCCTTTCTCAGCCATGGACTCTTTCCCCTCTGCAGTGCCCTCCTGCCATGCTGTCCTGTTTTTGAGCTGACAGACTAGGGACTGAAACCTCTATAAATTTTGAGCTATATAACCTTTCTCCCCTTAACTTGTGGGTGTTGAGTTTTTTGTCTTAGCAATGAGAAGAGTAACTAAGACACACTCCATTCAAAACAAAGCAGTCTTTTTAGAGAAGGATGTAGCCCAGTGTTTAGCTGACCCTAAAGCCCTTAGGACAGGGATGGTATTTATATGGCACGTATGCCTCCATTGCCTATCACCAACCTGGGGCAGACATTGCTAATCAATCATGGTACTCTTTCCAGCTGAGCCTAGATCCCTTCTTAGCACAACCTCCAGAAAGCCATGACCAGTGATGGGGTCTGGCATGCAAGTTGAAACCTCTGCACTCCTCACTTGAGGCATTATATCTTGCTTCTAGCTCAGAGAGTATAATACTGTGGCAATAGCTGAAGGGGAATCCAAATCCCTGGACTGATCTTGGCAGCAACACTTAAAAAAAAAAAAAAAAAAGCAAGCCAGCAGGAAAGAAAAAGACTGAGAAAAAGAATTGCTTTTCAAATATTTGGTTTCCAAACATATTTATTTGTAATTCCAAGTCTACTGACCATATGCACTGCATCTGTTCTGGACTGGGATTCAAAAAAGGTTTATGATTTATTAGGTTTAAAAAATGCATCTCTAGGTACTTCCACACAAAGATGCTGAGGAAAGAAGTCTTGGTATTGCAGGACACATGTGCCCCTCTCTGAAAGAGTCAGGTTTTAGGACCCTTCACCATGAAAAAGATCCCATGGCTTGAATTAGAGTAAAACAGGGCGGGAGCTCTGCTTGGATGTTGGCAGCCTCTCACTATGAGTCCCACACCTGGCTGATTCCATGGGGCCCTGCTGAGGTTCCCAACTCAGTGGAAACTGCACTTCTCTCCTGAGGGCTGGGCTTAGATGAATTTGCCAGACCTTCCTGGGTGGCCTCTCAGTGCAGGTCCTTCGGGGAACATGGCCTTTCCCCTCCAGCCCCTACACTTTCCCCTGGAGGCTTCTGGGCCTTTTCCCCTGGCTGCATACAGCTCCTCTGCTGTGCCTGCCCTGCCCCCTCCCCACTCCCTGTGCAGGGGAGGAGGAAAGGAACTGCCCAGCCCATGTCTGAGCCAATGGTCACCTCCTCCTGCCCCATTTAGTCAGGCATCTCAGTTATTCACTCATTCTCAGTTCCTTCACCTAGAAAATGGCAACAACAGTAATCCTGTCTCAGTGATGGCTGTGATGATTTAATGAGCTGATTCAAAGCAACAGGGCCACTGAGAGGGACTGCCCATGCACGATATGTGGGCCAGCTTCAGGCCTGCCACTGCACGGCTTATTGAGTTTTCATGAGACACACATCAGATATATCGGAATCACACCTAGGACCCTAACAGCTCTCACTCATGGCATCTGAGGTTTAGCCAGTTGGGGATGAGGCCTGGGGTTTGCTTTTTTAATAAGTACCAAGAGTCAGGACTGGAGATCTTTGTCCACATCGGAGAAACTAACAAACAGACATCCATTTACAAAATAGCATAAGAACAATACAACCACTTTGAAGATATCAGTACGTAATACAACAACCATTGTTAATTTCCTACCACTTTGTCTAACTCTGTTGTTTGTACCAGTATCACTTTGGCTCGCTGAAAGTCTCTGAGCCTCCGATGTGGAACCGTTTGTCCTTCCTTTACCAGCACAGCCTCCTCTGCCTGCCTCAGTGGGCTCCCTTGGCCGCTGACCTTCTGCTGGGACCAGCCAAAGAAAATAATGGCAGGAGGCTGAATACCGGAGGGCACAGGGCAGGGCACCCCCCCCTTCCCAGATTCCCCCAGCAGGCAGTGGCTCCTGGCTCCACCAAAGGGGCCCCTTCCTTTTCACTGGTCCTCTCTTCCCACCACGGGCCTCTTAGGCTTTGTAACCACCTGCTGGCCCTAGAGTCCAGGGCTTTGGACTCTCCAGTTTTACTGTTTGTGTTAATCAGCTTTCAATCACTGTGATAATAAGTTTATAAGGAGGAAAAGTTTATGTATTTATTGACCCTGGGGACTGAAACCAGGGGCATTGCAATGAACCACTGCTCAGCTTTTAAATTTTTTTTTCAAAGAGGTTTTCAGTAAGTTACCTGGCTGGGCTCAAACTTGTGAGCCTCCCGCCACAGCCCCACAGAGCGCTCAGATGAGAGATATGTACCACCATGCCCGGCTGGGAAGATTGATTTTGGTCCTGATTTCAGAGGTTTCAGTACAAGGTGGCTTGGTGCCATCACTCTGGGCTTGTGGCAGGGGGCTCCTGTGGAGCAAAGCAGCTCACCTCATGGCAGCCCAGAAGCCAGGGTATGGGATCTCCATGTGCCCTTCAAGGGCACGTCCCCAATAACCTAAGTTCCTCCCACTGGGCCACACCTCCCTTAGGTGTCATCACTCCCAAGTGGTGCCTCAGGCCGGCGACCAAGCTTTTAACGCATGGACCTCTGGGGGTCATCTGAGATCCAAACTTTAGCACTGCCCCTCTAGCACCTCAGGACTCCACGCTGTTCACCTTCCCTGACACTTGCAGATAGCCCCTAAGTAAGCCCTTGTCCGTGCCAGTTTGAGTGGCCTTCTCTTCTCTGGGGCCTGGCTAAAATACTCAGTCTCCTCTTCTACAGCAGGAGTGGAATCCTGAGAACTCCATCAGGGGTTGACAAAATATAGTCTGAGGTGCACCATTTGCTTTTGTAAATAAAGTTTTAACGGGACACAGCCATGTCCATTCCTTCATGTTTTATCAGTGGCTTTTTTCACATGATGGGGGTAAGTTTTAGTAGCTGTGCTGGACACTATATATATGTAGCCTTCAAATCTAACAATTTTACTCTGTAACCCTTTATAGAAAGTTTGCCCAACCCAGAATTCCATCCTAGGATAAGATACACAGTTCACAAATGCTCTCATTTGCAAACAATTTGGTTTACGAACAAAAGCACTTGGCAAAATTTTGTTTTTGTTGGTGAACTCTGCATCAGGTGATGAACATGACTGCGGCCATCTTTCCCACGTGAACATGAATGTGACCATCTTTCCCAGAGCGAATCTAGCTCATGAACCGAGGCACCACTGTAGTGGGTGACAAGCCCTTGGCACCAGGCGCCGCACACAGTAAACTGTCAGTAAGGTCTGGCTCTTCTTCTCTGGGCTCAGTGGCAGCAATGTGTATTTTCTGAGCCAGGGAACTTGGGATCTGAGAAAGGATGGAGGGAGGGCAACCATCTGCTTTGTAAGATGCTAGGTCACAAAATCCTTTTTAATAGCAAGATTTCTTGGTGGCTCATGGCTTCCTAGGCAGGAATCTGCTCTTTCTCATTCTTCCTCTCAGCCCCCAGCCCCCAGCGCAGGCTCCCAGTGGAGTGAGCATCTCTAAATGTTTGCGGTGGGATGAATGAACTCAATTAACCACCCATCAATTGGGGTGGGACTTTGCAGAGACCAAGCTTTTATGCAAATCAGGCTCCTTGGGGGGATGCTGCAGCTGCGCCAAGTCTCTCTGCTTCTCCACCGGCACTGACTTCCAGAATCCGGGTACCCGCTCTATGTCCATGCTATAGCTCCTTCTTTGCAGCCTTTCTACGTCTTGGCTCACCCTGTCAAAGCCTCCGAAATCATCTTTCTAACATGTAAATCTGATCATGCTCTTCTTGCTATAGCAACCTTCCTAGGGCTCCCCACTGCTTACAAGATTATCTCCAAATGCTTCAGTACAGCGTTCAGAACCCTTCCTGCTGGATCCTGCTCACTGTTCCCAGCTCAGCTCTGTCTTCTCCTTCCTGCTCCTGAGCCCTGCTAAAGTGCTCCAGCTCGCTATGATGTCGCAGAGACCTGAAATACACCTTCACCTTCTCACCTCCTCCCTGGAACACTCATTTGTTTTTCTTTTTTCTTTTTATTTAAAAAATAAAAGAACAAAAGCATATTAACAAACGGACATCCATTTACAAAACAGCGCAAGAACAATACAAGCAATACTCATTTACACATCTTGTGCTAATTGTTATTCTGGGCCTCTCTTGTGGTTCATCTCTTTCACAAAGCCTCATCACTTTTCTCCAAGCTTGGCTGGGTGTTTCTCTTAGGCTTCTCTCTTTGGAATCTCAGAATTGTCTGTTTACCTATTTCCATCCATGCTAGACCATCAACCCTGAGTAAGAGGTGATCTGTGGTGGCCCAGCCCTGGCTGCAGGACACAGCTATCAGTGGGAGGCTTCCTTCTGCATCAGCCCAGACCCTTCCTGCCTCTTTTCCCTGTTGGCTCCTCCTGAGTATACAGTTGGCCCTTAGATGGATGCATGTATGGATTCAACCAATGTTTGATGGAAACTATTTGGAAAGAGAAATTGCATCTGTTCTGAACGTGACTTTTCTTCTTGCCATTACTTCCCAGACAATACAGGGCAATACAGCATGACAACTATTTGCATAGTACTTACATTGTGTTATAAGTCATGTTACAGATGATTTAAAGTATGCAGGAGGATGTATGTAGGTTCCATATAAATAATACTCCACTGTATATTAAGGGATCTGAGCATACTTAGATTTTGGTATCTGCTGAGGAGTTGGAGGGTCCCAGTATTCTGTGGATACTGAAGGACAACAGTGTACACCCAAGTGCCTCGACCTTCTAGAAGCTGCAGGATCCACCAGTTGGGTGGGGACAGTGAGGCACATGTTTTTACCTCATTGTGCTCAAATACTTAAACATCCTTGCAAGCCCAAACAATGGCTGGAATGAAAGCCACATTATTTGAACACGAAGCTGAAACATTCCTTGAAAGAGGAGCAGCCAGTCATGTGAGTCTCAGAGCTCCTGAGGAAACCCACTCGCATCCCTAGACAACCCATGGGGCTTGTCTGTGGGTCCAGCCACTCATGCTGAGGGGGATAGTGTGGTTTGCTGGAAATCCAGGTTTGCTTTATGACTGAAATGACAACTCACCCTGTGGCAATTTTTATTTTCCTTTGTCCATAAAGACTGTGTCAACCTCTGCAGAAATGCAAGCAAATACAAGCTTAAGTGCCTGGGAGAAGTAGTCACTTTGAGTCCAAGTAGGTCTTTGTCTTAGCATCAAGTGTCTTCTGTGTACCAGACACTTGACACTTGTTTATCCTCTCACCATCCATTAGATTTATTTTCTTACTAAGCCCATTTCATTGGTAAGAAAACTGAGGCATAAAACCATAGGACCAGAGCCACTGTGAAGCGATGGATCAAGATTCAAACCCACATCTGTCCGATTCTGTGGCCCAATCTGATTTCATAATCACTTCCTGGGCTGGAGGCCCACGCCGTGGCAGAGCCTGTTGTGGGGTTACAGGCAGGGAAGGTAGGGTAACTCCTACTCTGCAAAGCCTGGTTCTTCTCACCAAGAGCCAGGCAGGGGGCACCTTTGTGGGAGCTCAGCCTCTGGCTGCGAAGACCAAGCTGACCCTACTCTGTCATCTGGCTCCATGTGAGCAATGGGCTCTTGCAGTGCTGCAGATGCGGCCAGTGGAGCAGGCGACCTGAGAGAAGCTTCCAGGCTGAGGTGCAGAAAGCCAGGGTCAAGATGGGAGGGACCGTGGGCGTCCACTGCCAGCCCCCTTTGTCTGTCATGGCAGCCCATCTGCCTGTCTCCTCTGGCTCCCTCCTGCTCTCCTCTCCCTCCTCTCCGTCTCTCCCTCTCACTTCCTCTCCCACTCCCTTTTCTTGCCCTTGTCACCGTCATCCGGGCTCCACCCTCTGCTCTTCCTCCTTTTCCGGTGCTGTCCGCCCTTTCCTCTCCCCTCCTGACTTTCTCTTACCCTTCCCTTCCTTTCCTCCTGTGTGCGTGCTCTCCCTCCTTCTCCACCTCTCACAATCTCTTGCAAGAACGTTTTGCTCCTGACTTCCTTCCAACATTCTCACACGAAGAACAAATAAAGAGAATGTCACCAGTAAACATCAACTACCTCCTACCCATAAGCCCTTTTCTCTTAGGAAAACAGGGACAGGAACATCTCTAAAATTTTCTCTCTGTCTCTGTCTCTGTCTCTGTCTCTGTCTCTGTCTGTCTCGTGACTTGGCATCCCATAACAAGTATTTTTCCAAACACGGCTACGCTGATGTGTACAAGGCTAATGATTCCAGCTAAAGGCAGCTTTCATCTGCAAGTCGCTAAAATGCTCTGCTGTTTATTCCCCATCATTCTATTTCTCCACAGCAGCCCCCGCACATTCTCTTGCACACTCAAACACACTTCCTTATTACCATTCCTTCGAAGGAAAACTGCTCTGCACCTTGAATCTCTGGCAAGGTTCTCCAAGCAGTTCCTCAGCAAAGAGCAGCTGGCTTTTATCTTCCAGGGGCTTCTCTCCCTCAGCGTTCAACTCACAGCAGCACTACTGGCAAGGTCAACATGAGTCACACAGATAAAGAGCCTGCGGATCAGAGAGGGGAGGTGACCTGAACAAAGCCACAAAGACAGCCTGAGGCTGGAGCCCTCCCCGTGGCACTCTGGGGAATTCTGCAAGTAATTTCTGCATCTCACAAATAAACTCCCCAAGACCTCCTCTGACAACTGAGTACATCACTGCACCCCACGTGTTTTCCATTTCTCACAGAGAAAGGTGATATTGGGAATTTTGTCCCACCCCTGTTGACCTCAAACCTGTTGTCTCATCTCATTCTCACATAACCTCCTGGAGTCAGGAGACCAGGGGCATTGCTATCTCCATTTTCCTGACAGGCAACTGAACCGTAGAAAGGTAAAGTGACTGCTCAGTACGTTAGCAGAAGGGCAGAGAGTGTAACCCTCAACCCCCCATGTATCAAGATTTTAGCAGGAAACCATGAGCAGGGTGCTTTTCTGGAAGAATCCTGCAGATAATCTTTTGAAACTACCTTGTTTTTTCAGTTAAAGACCTTTGGCCACAGTTTCCACATTTGACAAATGGAGATGACGATACTTATCGGATTTAATATCAGAAAAGGAAGCTAGATTTTAAACAGTTCTGAATAACAAAATCAACCATGCTGTAGACCCTGTAGGAGACACAGCTGTGTTCAGCAGTCATTTGCTTGCTTTCCCGCTTGTGTGGAAGGCTGATTCCCTAGCTCCCCGAACTAAGCAAGGACAGAGCCAGCTTTGGCCAATGGGTGTGAACAGAAGTCATAAATGTCATTTCCTGACTGGTGCGTTGAATGGCTGACGTGAACTCCCTCTTCCTCACTCTCCTTCTCGTGTGTTGGAAGGGCCTTATTCTCCAGATGACACACTGAAAGGGTGATGGAGCCAACTCCGTAGCATGAAAACAGAACCTCTGTGTGCAGGCCACTGGTATTTGGGGGTTATATGTTACTGCAGCTTAACGTAACTTATACCAGTTTATAATCATCACTATGGTGCTATGGATGTTATGGGAGTCTCTCATAATGACTCTGGCATGTGCTCATAGTAGACACTAAAGAAAAGTTTATTGAATAGGTAAATAAATAAATAATCAAAATTGAGTTCTGATTCTGTTTACATCTGATTCTGGGCAATGTACTTCCTTCTCTAAAACTTCTATTCTCCATCTGTAGAAAAAAGTTATAAGTATTTTCCTTGCCTACTTAGAGTATTTCTAGTCTTAAAACTCCAGGCCTTTTTGGAAGGCAGAGTATTTGAAATTAAGGAGATGTGAGGGTCATGGTATATTGTGTCTGAAAATTCCTTTAAAGAACAAAATAATAGAGGCAGAAATGCTTTAGATGGATTACTTCTGACAGTTTCTTCCTTCAGAGCTTGCACAACAAAAGTGAAATAGCAATGCATGGAACATGGACTCTTATCACCTACTCTTCATCCATGGCAGACATGACAAATCAATCACTGCACTTCAAGCAGATATCTCCAACTGATCAATATGAAAGTAAGTAACACAATTTATTTATTTGCCATCTTGGCTACAAAAGCAAAACAAACCTCCCAATACCAGATACCCATATTAACCGCCTCATTGATCACAGAAGCAAAACCTCAGCTTCTGCTTCCTACACAGACTCTGAGCCCAGTCCTTTCCACATATGATTTCATCTAACCCTAGTACAAGTTAGAGGTTTTCATTCCCATTTCCAGATGACAAAGAGCTGGGGCTGCACACCCTAGTTCACCCAGCTTGTAAGTGCCAGAGTCCTTTTTTGGACTCTGGGTCTCCAGAAGGCATGCTCTTGCCACCTTCCCACACTACCTTACCCAAACAAGAGTCTAAGAGGTCAGGCAAGGCTCACAGACAGCCCTGGGGCCATTCTGACAGCTCTCGAGGGAACTAAGATGGTCATCCTTTTACAGAAAAGATTTTTTACTCCTTCTGGATTCAGAGGGACTTCCAGGAAGGCAGCACATGTTATTTTGATATTGAACTTATGCCCATGAGCCTAGTGATGGACAGCCATTTACACATCTCAGAAGTAAAACAGAATCATTTCCAGCTTGGCTCAAGCTGTGGGCACAACCCCAGAGGCCCTGGCTCTGCTAATTCTCTCATCAGCTTAATAAGAGAACAATTATCAGAGTCAGGATACAAATTTAGCTCCAGACACTTCTTTGGGAACTCAGAGGATTTGTGACTTATGGCTTCATTTTAAAGAGGAGCAGATTGTTGACACAAACTCTGGGTAGTTCTCATTTTTCTCGAGGAACTAAGCTGTCTGCACTGCTAATGGTGAAATCATTAGGTCATGGCTGATGTCCATAAGTGGCTAGAAACCCAGCAGCTTGGTGGCAGGATGACCTTTCTATAATTAACCAAAGAGTTTGTTTATTTAACTCTCTTAATTACAGACTCATTTAGATAGCATTCAAAATAAAAGAGGGGACGGGGAGCAACAGAGAGAGCATAAGGATGCTCTTGTGTCTAAGCTTAAAAGGACACTATTTGCAATGCATGAAAGGCAAATGCATAGACAGCAGCCATTAGTACAACTTCACATTGAGACAAAAAATACAAACATGATCCAAAGGGAATGTCCATAGACATATTTTATAGTGAAGCCAGATGATCAGGGTTTGAGCCTCAGCTCTTCCCTGTGCTGTATGAAACTTGGGTGATTCACCTAACCTCTGGAAACCTCAGTTTCCCCCTTGGAGGATCAATGGCAAGAACCAGCTGATATTAATTACCATAACAGCTAACAAAGCTTGAATATTCATGTGCCAGGCTCAGTCCCAAGCACTTTACTTATAATACTCACGTAGCTTTTTCAGTTACTCTCTGAAATAAGCACTATTCTCACTTTCCATTATATACATGAGAAACTGGCATGCAGACCTGAAGGACAAAGCAAAACTCAAGGTAACAGCGTAGGATGTAGACTTTAGGATCGGAAATCAGGTGACATAGTTCCATAGCCTTTGTGCATAACCACTACTCCACCCTGCCTTTGGAAGAACCTGTAACATTGGAATCCTCAAGATCTAATTAAGTGGAATCCAAATTTCTTCCCTCTGTGTTACCAGTGAGTCTTTCTGATGAACTGTGCATTTTTTTTCTATCTGATATAAATAGGTTTTTGATTTTTCTCCCTCAGTGTCCCCTCCAAATATCAGTCAATATTTGAGAGAAAATGACTGTGTCTGGTTTATGGTGACAAGGTCAGGGCTCCTTCAGAGAATGCCTCCATCCTGGGCTGAGAAATCACGGCATTTATTTTAAGCTGAAACATTCTTATATTTAAAGCTTGTCATCAGGCTAAAGTTTGTTTATTGCATTCCATAATTATGATGAATGTATTTTAAATAGAAAAAGATTTAAAATTTAGGACAGCTGCAAAAAATATGGTGTCAATCACTGAGAATCAGCCCACATCTGGAGTTAGAACTTGGGTGGGAATGGCTTGTTTTGCATTTTTATGACCAGATGCATCCAGATTAGATGTACCTTATAAACTTCACCCAGACAACTGTCAGGGCCAATCAGCCTTAATTGAATGTGACATTTTCTCCACCAATCTGTCCTGAACCCAGGCCAAGAATCCCCCCATGTATCACGCATGGGTCCTGAGTGAGCTCTGTTAGCCGTGCGTACAGGATCTGTCAAACACAGGCCAAATTAAATGCTGGACTTCATTCCACAATGACTTCTAATTAGAGCAGAATGAGTGTGGAGGGCTTTGAATACCCCCCTTGGCCTTGTCACTTGGGGACACAATCAATAGGAAAGGGGAGCCAGAGTCTGCTGATGCTCCACTCCACACCATGGTGTGTCCTGTGCCCCAAGGGCTTACTGCGTGCCAGCAGTTGCCCTGGCCATGTCACATATACCTTCTGTCTTAGTCCTTCCAATGGCCCAGCAAAGGCATATGACTCCCATCTGAGAGGCCAGGAAACTGGATTTCCAAGAGATGGATGGAGAGTCTGGCTCACATTTGTAGGCTAGGAAACCTCATCAGCAAGTTTCATTTGACTAAAGGTGGTTCTCAAACTGCACTAGGGATATTTGTACACATGGCAGCGCTTTTGGGGTTGCTGCAGTAACTGAGAGGGCATTACTGATATCAAGGTCAGGGACTTAGAAATGCTGAATCTCTAATAATGAGAGGGATGGAATAAAGAACTGACCCTTCAAAGTGCTAACCACAGCCCCTACCCGATTTACAGTCTCTTGACCTGCACTCACGTGGGCTGAAACCCACAGTGATGGAGTGTAAGACTGGGCTGTGAGTCAATGGACTTGGACAGTATTTTCTTATTTGAGATCACCAAGATGTCATGTGCATGCACAACTAATGCCCAAGTGTCAAAGATTGCAAAGAAGGGGACAGCCCAAAGGAGGGTAGAGGGAAGAATATTTCATGCGTTGCTAGAAAATAACCAGTAAATGTCAGTCCTCACAATTATTATCAGGATCCTCACTGTTACTTCTACAAATCAAAGCGCGATCAGCCACAGGTACGTGTGAACAATGAAATCTTCATAATCCAAACTCTACTTCACAAGCTAGAGCCAAAGTTGTCTCACATAGGAGTGATCAATCATAATAAAAATAATAATTATCTCTGGCATTCCAGCTTTTATTCCATGAGCTGACATATATCATCCCAAATTCCTATCATAGGTGTGTGATGTAACAGCTATTATTCTGCTCTTCAGGGAGATGAGGAAACTGAGTCTCTGAGAAGTTAAATAACAACTGAAAATCACTCAGCAAGCAGGTGGCAGAGCCAAATTTTGAGTCTGGCTCCATGAACTGGATTGATGGGAAACACCTGAGTTACATTTTGGATGTTAAATCAAAGGACACAGCTTGTTTTGGTGACAAAATGAAAATCAAAGTTGTTGCTTTTTTTTTTTTTTAAATCACCTCTTGAACTGGTTTGACTGGGAATTTAAAATGAACAATTATTTCACTTCTAAACCAGAGAAGGAATGAAGCATCACAAGCTTGGCAAGAGGAAGCAGAGATGGAAACCTTTTCTCACCAGCTGCATGCCTGGTTTTAACAAGTACCATCATTTGTACCTAGTTCTGGGAGCAAAGAGATTTCTACAAGTCAGAGACCTGGGATGAGGGGACGTTGCTGATCTGGTTACAAGAAATTCTATTAAGTTAAAAAGTTCTATCTGACAGAGGTTTTCATCAGTCTCCTGCCCTATTGGAAGACACTTTCCTCAAGGAGATGACTGTTGGGGGATTTTTCTTTTATGAAAGAGAAATGAAATTAACAAGTGGTTTTATATAAAAGCTTTCAAACACAGAGGCTGAAAACTCAGGAAATGAAGGAACTCAAGGTATGTAGAGTCCTAGGGAGTAAGGACTGTGGACTGAGGGCCAGCTGCAACTCAGCTCTGACCTATTATTTCACAGTGACATTAGATTGGCACACTTTTTTGACTTTTCAAGAAACTGTGGGATTTTTTGTAAAGCCTCCTGGCAGTAAAAGGTTGATAAACTCAAATTTAAAAAAATTTCATGGACCAAACTAAAAATGCCTATGTCCTGAATTGAGCTGTTAGATTATGATACTTTATACCCTATAACTCCTTGACTCTCATAATAGCTACACGGTGGGCTATGTTGGTCTCCACCTAATGGAGGAAATGTGCTCACAGAGGGCAGCTACTATATTCAAAGCCATATGATAGGCTTTCTTATGAAACACAGAGGCCTGCTATGGATGCCAAAGACTTCCCTGCAAGTATCTGAAATCTGTGACACATCAGCCGAAACCTAACCAGCCAGACTAGTATTTGTTCTTCAAAGCCAGTCTGTGTTAGTCAGCTTTCCATCACTGTGACAAAATACCTGGAATAATAAATTTAAAAGGAAAAAAAGGTTTATACTGGCTCACAGTTTCAGAGTTTTTGCTTGGCTCCATTGCTTTGGCCCCATGGCAGCACAGTGTATCATGATGGGAGCTTGTGGTGAGGAGGCCTGCTTACCTTGTGGAGGCCAAGAATCAGAGAAAGGAAAGAGCCAAGGTCACAGTAACTCACTTCAAGGGCACACCCTCAGTGACCGTACTTCCTTCTACTAGGCTCCATCTCCTAAATCTACCACCACCTCTGGATAGTGCTATGAGTCTCTAACACATGGACCTTTGAGGGACATAGCACATTCCAACTATGGTAACAGTCCTTCTCCCCACTTTTCTGTACATCTCAAATCTCCCTCTGTTGTTCTTTTGTGAGGACTTCAGTCATCGGATTTAAGGCCCACATGGGTAATCCAGGATGATCTCATCTCATCTCCCTTAATTACAGGCACATCTCTTTGGGGAAGAATGATCCAACCCACCACATATTCCTTTTCCATGCATCTGTTTCTTAAATTTGAATTTGCTTTTAAATCCAGAGACCCAAATCTATCTTATGATGGTAGCACCCCAAGCACCCCAGTATTAGTAGCCTTCTAGGATGCTGGATACCCCAAGAGAAGGGTCCTCCTGTCCTGAGGACTGTTCATGTGCCTTCAATATTGTCAATTGTCTTGAATGGATGATGGCGTGAAATGCTGGTGTTTTCTGTGAGTTTCCCAGGAAAAACATTCTTCCAGAATCCTAAAGATAAAGTCACACACTATGACACTGGTGCAATGGGCTGGCGGTTGCCATTGAGCAACACAGGCTGTCCAAGCTATATCGCTCAGCAGAGGGAAGTGCTTGAACAAACTAAGTCACTTGCTCACGTCTTCCAGAGTCAATGCCGCCAGCCCAAATAGTAGCTGAACAGCTCAAAAGTTTTACCTGTGAGAATTGCACACATGCAATCTTGGGGTGATAGGAAAGATTTCCTTCAGTTTCCTTCCTGCCCAAATATCAGAATGGCCATTTTTTTGGTTGTTTATTTGGGCTTTTTGTTGTTTTTTACTGTCAAGGTAATACTGTCATGAATTTTCCTCCTTTCCCTTCTTTTGCTGTTCTGCACACACTCTTACTAACCAAAGGAGCCAAATAGACAGTAAAAAGCGGTACACATTACAACCAACAAACCTAAAGGGAAATTTTATCCTTAAAATAATAGCTTTTTAAATAAGGAGTGTGCCCAGGGGGAAGCAAGCCTGTAGGAATTGGGCTCTGAGAGAAAGGGAACAGGGGTGCATTAGGTTTGTTTGCTGGCACCTCCTGAGTTTGCAGTGGGGTGAAGGCAGAGGCAGTTAAACTGAAAACTGCACATCCTTACTCTCTGCAAAGCGTGTTCCCAACATTCTTTCATGTACACCTAAGCAGACCCCACAGAAGCACCTTGCACTGGTGGAGAAAGCATTGAGGTCAGACCCAAGGCTGATGTTCCAGCAACTCTACCTACTAAGCTGAATAACCTTAGGCAGTGACCGGCCCTCTCTGACCTTAGTGTCCTCAACTATGAAATGAGGGCAATAGCCATGCCTGTGCTACACCTTCAAGAATCATTTTATTTTATTTCTTAAACTGGGAAATGGACTGTCATTTTGCAGAAAGGATTCCATTTTCTAAAGGGAATTGCCACATAACCCCTGAACTGGACCTTCCATTTGATACACCTGTCGTTTCTTAAGAGAATTGTCAGGATACGTGCACGCTAGGAGACCTCGCACATCCAGACAGGATCTTCCCTTGTGCCCAGCCCCAAAGCTTCAGATTGCTTATCTGTAGAGTCAGGATGTCTATGCGCCCTGTGAACTAGATGAAGATTAGTTGAGAGCGTGGATGTGCTTGGTCAGATGCTTGTGTTAGCAAGAAGAAGCAAGAAACAAAAGTCTGAGCCAGGCAGTTCAAGGCCAGCCTGAGCTACATCATCGAGTTCAAGGCCAGCCTGTGCTATGAAGTAAGACCCTGTCTCAAAGAGAAAAGAAAAAGAAAGCCCAAAAGCAAATTCAAGGATGCCTTTCTGTGCCCTTCAATGTATGATCTCATACAAGAGAAAGCCCAGAAGCAGGAGGCTGCAGAGTGGGCTGGATCCGGTTCCAGGCTGTTGGAGAGGAGCAAGTTTCTCCATCTCTCCACTCTACCATCTGTGCCTGGCTTAATTCCTAAGATGCAAACACAATGGCATCAGAAGGCCCAGGGGTCACAGGCAAACATAGCAGCCTCAAGCAGGGACCAAGCACTTCCCTGGAGAAAGGGGGAAATGACGCCTACAGGCAGGCATCCCTCACATCTGCTACCTGCCAGAGTTCAGGGCTCTGACCGTGCCTGCCCCAGTGATCACCAACACACAAAGGGGTGGCCTGGGATGGGCAACAAGTCAAGTCCCACCCCAGGCATCCAAATTAAGGTTCTCTTGAGGAGGGGGAAGGGGGAATTTCAGCTGGAGTTTCCAAGAAGCAGAACTTTACCTTGAGCTTCCTTATTTGGAAACACCAGCAGGAGAAGAGGAAGTACAGCAGAGGATCCAAGACCCCCATGAAGGGTGCTGTATCCGGCCAGTTGCACCTGTGGCTGGTTGCAACTTAACTCACTGAGCAGACTGGGAGACAATGTGGATCACTCCCCAAAGAAGTCCCAGTCAGGGCCAAGGAAGCAAAGGTAATTCTCCCAGGCACCCATTCATCTCTGGGCCAGGGCCTCTTCCTTCTTGTGTCATTAACTGGCACATGGACCTTGCCCTGAGTTCAGACCTAGTGAGTTTGAATAGAAAACTCCCTGAGCGAGGAATGGCAGGTGTCTGCAGAGGGAGGTGAATACCAAGGGCAGGGGGAAGGCCACCAACAGACTAGACCAGGATGGAGCCTGGATGGAGAGCCAGCAGGGAGAGCTCTTCTCTGTGAAAGGACAGAGTTGATCTCAACATGGCCAAGCGTGGGGAGCCCTTCTTGACATGCGTCACAGGATGTCCAGCACATGCTTGTCACCTGGATATGAGAATTTTTTCTGAATGCCTCATAGTCTTAAGAGCTCCTTTCATCATTTGCAACTTGAGTCTTCCAGATCTTTCCCATCTGTGCCTTGGTCATCTCTCCTGGAAACACCCCTGGAATCATTGGGATGCTAAAGCAACAAGAACAGAAGCCACAAAAGCAACAGTAATCTTAAGAATAGCAGCAGCTACCCCTTTTAGCAGGAATTACGTTTTACATGTATTAGCTCACTTAGCCCTTAAGGGCTAATAAGGAGGGAAATACGATTCTCCCCATTTTAGAGAATTGGAAACTGAGGAACAGAGAAGGGTATGGCTTTACTGAAGTTACAAAGTGATGCCAGAGGAGAATTCTAACTCAGAGAACAAAGATCTCATAAAAAGTGCGGGTAAAATGTGCTATCTCCTTTAAAAGTTCTTTTGAACAAATAGACGATCATGTTCCCAGAGGCATGGAAGGGGTGAGCGAGAACATGGTCCTGGGCTTCTCCTGGGTTGCCTGCCACTCTGTCACCAGAGCAAACACTAGGCTCAGTAGAAGTTGGTTGAGTGAAAGAAGGTCTCCATGAATTTAAGAGGACCGCTTCCTCCATTTTACAGACAAGGAAATGAAACGGCTAAGGGTCCAAGTGCACAGACACTGCAAAGAAGCTAGAATGCAAACCAAGGTCTCTCTGACCTCAAGTTCTTTTCCACCGCATTGTGGGGTCTGTGGTCAGGCTCTGGCTGTTGAGAGCAGAACCACAGTAACTGGCTGCCTTTAATGTGGTGGCTAAGAGCCCAGCCCCTGGCTTTGGCCACTGCACTGTCACTGCCCACTACTGATCATAAAGGCCCATGGGTAGGAGCATGGGGCCCACTCCGTCCAAGCGCAACACAGTAGGGGTCACATAGCCAGCCACATAGGCAACTTAATTTTCTAGTATCTTGGTTACTTTTCTCATTGTTGAGATGAAATATCCAACATGCACAAGTTAAAGGAGGAAAGATTTATTTCAGTCCCATGTGTAGAGAATTCAGTGCACAGGTGGCTGGCTTCCAGGCAGGGTGGCACGGCAGAGGGGCACCGCAGAGGAGAAATAGTCTATGGCAAGCAGGCAGGACAGGTAAGCAGGAGGCAGCAGTGGTCAGCCTGCCTTCCCTCTCTTCTGTTACCTGTACCTCAATCCACATTCACACATCTGAACCCAGCCACCTTCGAAACTCCCCACCTGTAACCACATGAGACTTTAGGGGGACATCCATATAAAAGCTATAATGTCTAGTATCCACATAAATGTAAAGAAAAATAAAGTTAATTCTGTTACTATTTTTTGCTTAACCTAATACATATTCAATATAATTCCGGTTTATAATCAATATAACATCATAATTGAGATAGTTCCCTACCTTCCTTCCTTCTTACTTTCCTTCTCTTCTGTCTCTCTTGTTTTCTTTCTTTCATCTTATTTATTCATGTGTGCCAAAGCTATGGAGTCCAGAATACGCTTTCTATTTACAGCATATTTCAATTTGGAGTCTCCATATTTCCAGTGTTTACTATATGGCTAGTGACTATGATATTGGACTGAGGAAAGTTTGGAAGATTCAGAGGAAAGCCTTGCCCTTTTTGCTTCCTTCTTCTTCAACTCCTAGAAACATGCTGCAGCCCCTCCCCCACACGAGAGAGAGAGAGAGAGAGAGAGAGAGAGAGAGAGAGAGAGGGAGAGAGAGAGAGAGGGAGAGAGAGAGAGAATGAATCAAGGTGATTTCAAGTTCGTGTTTTACATTTGTGAATACCAGTGCACACTGCAGTTAGGAAACAAGAATCTTTATAAACTCATTGCTATGGTTGAAGGAGCCCCTGTCCCCAAGCGTGTGTGGAATATTTAACCCCAAATCCAACAGTGTTAAGAGGTAGGACATTTAAGAGGTGACTGGGCCATGACTGCAAATTGTGAAAGGGCTTGAGGCTACAAGTTCTTTTGCTTGTTCTCTTTCATCCTTTCTGCCCCTCAACCACAGGATAACACAGCAAGAAGACCCTCAGCAGGTGTGGCCCCTCTGTCTGGAACTTCCCGGTATCCAGAACCGAGAGCCAAGTAACCTTCTATTATTTATAAGCTCCCTGTCTGTGCTATTCCATTATAGCAGCACAAAATGGATAAAGGCACTCACAATGAAGTGTAAAAGAATACTCATGATGAAATGTACCAACTTGAGCGCATATGCTTTTTTGTACCAATCTGAATTCTAGGTTTCAATCCTTAACTGGGAAAGCATGTGAAGATTTTATAAACTATTCATAAAAGGGTTTGTGTTGGCTTCTTACTATTGCTGTGACACATTGCCACCAACCTAAAGGCTTAAAGAACCACGAATTTATTACCTTACAT
This sequence comes from Dinomys branickii, assembly GCA_004027595.1. Classification (NCBI taxonomy): domain Eukaryota; kingdom Metazoa; phylum Chordata; class Mammalia; order Rodentia; family Dinomyidae; genus Dinomys; species Dinomys branickii. The sequence continues at coordinate 71,193 of PVLD010003067.1, forward strand.
TGCTGGAGGTTAGAAGTCTCCATAGTTCTCACAAGCTAAACTCCAGGGGCCAGGAGCTGCATTCTAAAGGCAACTCACCTTTTCTGGCTTCTAGAAGGGGTCTGTGTTCTTTGACACTCAGTCCCCTTCCAGCCAGCAATATCACCACTCCAGCTTCTGCTCCTGTCTTCACATATCCTACCTTGTCACCCTTTACCTTAGAAGGACATTTATGTTTACATTAGACATAACTATATAATCCAGAATAATCCCCACTTCGATTAAATTTAATCAGTATGCGCTATTCTCTTCGCCATGCAGGGTAACATACTTACAGGTTGCAGGATTAGGACATGCGCATCATTAGAGGGTCTAGCAGTGGATTGTTACAATTATTATTCTACTGTTCTAGTATTATTGCATTATTCTTCTACCTCAAAGTGGAATTTTGTTGTTATCATTGCTGTTGTTTTAAAGAAAAGAGCAGACACCATCCTTTGAGTATGTCAATTAGCACCAAGCCTGGGGTTTGATGACGTTTTCCTAGAAATGATGCCATAAGCATGAGCCACAAAAGAGAAAAAAATTCAACAAATTGGACCTTATAAAAACTGAAAAATATTTGTTTTGCGAAAGGTCCATTAAAAAGATGAAAAGACAAGCTACAGAATAGAAGAGACTATCTACAAACTGCAGATCTAATCATTCATATCACGTGTGTGTGTGTGCACCCAACAGTAAGATTACAAACAATACAATAATAAAATAGGCAAAGCACAAAAAGATATTTCACCACAAACGGGAAATAAGCACATGGAAGGATGTTCACCACCATTAGCCATCAGGGAATGAAATTTAGGACTATGAGCTATAACTACACACCTGGCAGAATAAGTAAAATGAAAAACAGTAACAGTACTAGGTTAGTAAGTTTTCTATTACTGTGACAAAATACCAGAAATAATCAAAATAAACCTTTAAAAAAGAAAGGTTTATTTTGGCTTGTAATTTCAGAAGTGTTAATAATCCATGATCAGCTGGCTCCTTTACTTTTGGGCCTGTGGCAGCACAGTAGGTTATGGTGGGAGTACACAGTGAAAGAGGCTCTCACTTCATGGTGACTGAGAAACAAAGAGAGATAAAAGGCTGGAGTTCCAATATCCTCTCCAGTGGCCTAACTTCCCTCTCTGTGGTCCCCTCTCTCAAAGGACCCACCATCTCACAATAGTGCCAGAGCCTGGGACCCAGCCTTCAGCACGTAGGTGTTGGCAGGGACAACTCTTCAAATTATAGTAAACACTAAATGCTGGTGCACTCATAAGAAGCTGCGTCTCACATACATTGCTGCTGGAAATGTAAAACAGTATAGCTGCAATGAAAAAGAGTTTCACAGTCTCTTAAAAAAGGAGACACATATTTACCAAGCAACCTAACAATTGTGTTCTAGATGTTTGTCCTAGATAAATAAAAATCTATGTCTATACAAAAACCTCTACAAGTTTATTCATAAAAAGGAAGAAACAATTAATATACTCAACACCATGGATAAACATCAAGGTCATTGCGTTGAATGAAATATATATATATATATATATAATTTTATTAATATATGTATGATATTCTATATATAATACAGACAGAATGCAATTCATGAAATATTATAATATATCACATAGGTAATATATAACATTCTCAAAATGGCAAAAGTATATAGGCAGAGAGCAAGTTAGCAGTAGCCAGGGATTAGGGAAATGAGGGTAAGAGATGTGTGAGCATGAATACAAGGGTGTAGCATGAGGGGAATCTCAGTGGAGATGAAATAGTTCTCTGTGTTGATTGTGGTTTTGGCTACACAAATTCACACATGAGATAAAACAAAATAGATCTACATACACCGTGCCAATCAATATCAATATTCTGATTTTGGTATCAATTATAGTCATGTAAGCTGTAACCATCGCAAAAACAGTGAGTGAAGCTACACAGAAGCTGTCTGCACTATCTTTTCAACTTCCTGTGAATCTCTACTTTTTTTCTAAACTTAAAGAAAAGGAGACAGAAATAACCTAAAAATACAGCAGTGGGGGACTGGTCAAATGAACTGTGCTATGTTCATACAGTGAAAGGATCTGAACTCATTTAGAATAATCAAAGAGGATCACATAAGTAGATCAAAAAAAATGAGACTAGCCAACACTGTATCCTGTAAGATGCCCCTGTTGTAACTAGGTTTGTGTGCACACCTGAGACAAAATGTTAGCAGTGGTTATCTCTGGGTGACTTTTGAACTTTTCAGTAATGTCCAATTTTTTTTAACTATGCACATACTATTTTGATAATCAAGAAGAAAATATTTCTGTGGCCAAAATCAAATCAAATCAAACCAAAACCGTGTGTCCTAAGAAGGCAGCGAAGGGGCAGCAAATTGTAGCACCAGGCTGTCTTTCTGTCCGGAACACAGCTCCATGCACTCTGTGCAAAGGGAAGTCTGGAGACAAACTCTCCTCCCAGGAGGAGGCACGAGGAAATGTGTGCTTTGCTTTCCGGCAGGAACCAAATGAAAGGAGATGGAGTGATTCAGACCAAAGACCACAGCAAGCCAAGAGTAAAACAGCACCTGGTACATTACAGCTCCACCAAAACATGTGTGTGCACCAGGGGCGTTGCATAAAAAAAGAAACTGGTTGTTAAATCTGATTGAGGAAGTGTGGAGCTCCCCCGCCATCTTCTTTAGTTTTTGCCCTATCATCAGTTGAGAAGCACCTGCCTTTACATTTGCAACCACAAGCCCTAGTCTTTGTGCTGTGCTTTTCCTATCTGGGATCAGGTCTCAGATCAGCCACAGCTCTGAACAAACTGTCCTGAAGGTTCTGCTGGGGATGGAGGGACAGAAATTCGTGTGAGTGTTGGAATGGCAATTGAAACTTGCATAAATAATCCAGATAGTCACCATCATAGTAATATCCCTTCTATTTTTAAGCATTTATTGTGCTCCAGACACTGCAGCTGCTGCTCCACGTAACTGTTTCTAAAGTTGTTGTGGTTTCCCATTTTACAGATGAGGAAACTAAGGTCCCAGAGGTAACCAGTCCAAGGTCACAGAGCTGGTCCCAGCTAGAACTGTGGGGACCTCAGTCTTCCTGCCTTCAAAGCTGTGTTCTTTCCACAGAGATACTTGTGCCACTCACCACTATTTTCCTTGGTTCCCTATGTGGATAACTGGGAGAGGAGAACAGCCCACTCACAGCCTGTGGCTTCCGCCCTAGAGCAGCAGGCGGGGCTCAGGGCAGACACCTGTTAGTGCAACCCAAATGGCCACTCCTGCCCTGAGCGGGTCCCTGGATGTCTAGGCTGCTCTAGCAGGGACAGGATCTCCTGCGCACAGGCTCCCCCTTATGGAAATGAGGGACATTCTGTAGTAACACCAACACGACTGGGACCTGCAGCTCCACCCTGGAGAGAGAAGCTAGGAAGAGCCCACGTGGCCCAGCCCAAACCAGCACATGGAACCAGCTGCCTGTTCCTGCCCAGTTCCGTACTTGGTGCCCGGAAAGCGCTCCTGACCCCTCCAAGTCCACATCTCCTTTTAGGTCCTTCTTGCATCCACACACTGTGGAATGTTGATAGATGAAGTCGCATAAGCTGACAGCCCTGTGGAGAAATGATGATTTGATGATGACCTTCTCAGGGAGGTTTTTCCTGTTTAGACACCATAAGGATAACATATACACATGTATATGTTTTAGTTCCTAGGATGACCGAAAGCTTCTTTTCAGCCACAGAGCTTGGGGCACCCCACCCCACCACGAGGATCAATGTCCTTTTCTGTAACATGGTCTCGGTAACGTTCACAGTATGGCTGTGAGCTGTGCCCATAAAAGGCTTAGGTGGGAATGTATCAATGCCCTTATGCCCTCCGAGAATGTTGCAATCATAGTGCCTCTTGTGTTGCAATACAAGCACCTAACAATCCTGGTGTTTAATTGTGTTTTCATTCATGAAGCCACTCAAGTGCCCACTATATGCCAGGCAAGCAATGAGCAATCCGGTCCAGGGTCCCTGCATCTTTAACAACTAGCATACAGGGCCTGGTATCTAGGGGTACACAGACCATAGCTGACAAAAGCAATAGGTGCTTTTGGGAAGGAAGAAGGGACAGTAGGATGGTTTGCGGCACCTGCAGCCTACAGTTCAGCTGGATCAGGACATGGGACACCCGGCTTCCTCTTTGTCCCTATTCTTCTGTAACATTGTTACATTATAACTTTGTAACATTATTCTCTGTTCCTTCCTCCTTCTGGCTGGGCCTTCACTTACTCAGCTGCACAATGGGGGAGCAGAAGAACATGCTTACCGGGGGTACTTTTGTTTGATCAGTCAAACCTCCTTCGGGTTGAACACAGCCCCGATCCAGTCTATCCTAATCCCTGTCCCCCGTGCCTCCCTTGAGCCTCCACCCACCACGGTGCCCCATGGGTCCCTTCGCCTGCTCGCCTTGACTCCAAATCCCTGTTCCTGCTCTTGTAGATTGGATGGTAGAGATCTGACTCTGAAAGCCAAACCTCAGTTTCCTTATTTATAGGAGAACCTGTAAAAGCACTCCTTGTGCCTTGACGGGGAGGGTTTAACTGAGGATTCTAAAGTGGCTGGGTGTGCAGTGCTTGTAGCTGTAAGTCCCCTCCACAGATGGCTGTGTTATTAGTATTATTTTCCCAAGAAGCCCTGTGGGGGTGCATCCTAGGAGATGGCTTTCAAGGGGCTAGAAAATGAGAAAGCTGGGCTGGGAGGCCTGCCAGGAAAATACTCTTGGGTTTCTTGACGCAGGAGATCCCAGAGCTATCAGGTCAAGCATGAGTCTGCAAGTTGCTTGGCAGGGCTGAGTGTGGGGAAGGGTACCCCACAGCAAGGGAACAGCGGGCACGGAGGTTTATACACAGCAACAGCCTGGGCTTGGCTCCGAACCTCCCTTGGGAAGAGCTGTGCATGTGAAGGCAGCTAAAATGGGGTTTTGGAAAAGGAGATTGGTAAGATAGGCAAGGCTCCCTGGTCTCAGAGAGCTTTGAACGCCAAGCTACTGGAGACTTCGGATTTCCCACATATATGTTGCTGGGGCAGCACCAAGAGGAGAATTGAAGCTGGAGAGACCAGGATGGTAATAAATGGGGGGACTGGCTGAGGTCTTCATCACAGGGATGTGGAGAAGGGAAAGTATTTGAGGGATGCTCCCGGGGTCACCCTAATGGGGATGCGTGATGGATTGGCTGTGGGCTGTAAGGCAGAGGGAAAATCTTCCATCTAGCTGGAGGGCCAGACAGACACCCAGGGAACAAGGGTGAAGTAGATGAGAGAAAGGATAATTAAGTGCTAAATTGTGCAGCTTAATTTATTGTTTGGACAGTTGCCTTCTACTATAAACCCCACTGCTCTAATGAGCTCATGACATCAGTCAGCAGGGAAAGTACGCCTAGCACATTGCCCATCACAACTGCACAGTCTGTGGGCACTGCCCAGATGCCTATCTGGACAGACAGGCTCTAGCTGCTGGGTTTCTGACTTTGCAATTGAAGGTACAAACTCCTGGTAAGACCCCTTCCTCGGAAGAATCCAAAAGGCTGAGGATCCCCAGGCACGTTAGTCCAGAACATTAAGAATTTGAATTTGACCATGATGTAGGAGCATAGGTCCTGCGTTGGAGTCCATGAGAATTAGAGTAACATCCAATCAACTTTCTGCTTATGTGAACTCAGGCAGCGTCTCACACACACACACACACACACACACACACACACACACACACACACATACACACACCCTCTTTGAGTAGCACCTCTTTATCTGTGCATTCTAGCAAGCATTAGGAGAGCACTCTGTGAATCTCGGTTATCATGAAAACATTATCCCCGCCTAAGAACATGTTTAAATGGCGGATAGGTTAGAGTGCCTGTCTATCTGCCATCTAATCCATTCCAGGTCTGCTACTTCTGGGGGTGCAGAGAATCAATCCTGTGTGGGGTAGAGGGAGAGGGATTTGTCTGGGGGAATTCAGAGAGTCTTTTTGGAGAATATGGCACCCCAAGTGCACCCCAAACAATAGCCTGGATGGTAACCAGAGAAATAATGCTTTGGGGTGCCTGACCAGAAGAGCTGGGGTCTGGGGCAAAGTGAAGGCGCATTCATGGAGAAGTTTATAGCTTTGATCTTAAATGTTCCCCAACAGCCCATGTGTCCAAGGCTTATGTTGCAGGTGGGTGCTATTAGGAGGTTACAGAAGCTTTAAATGGTGAGCCTAGTGGATAGATTTTGGGTCATTGGGGGTGTGCCCTTGGAGGTTACTATGGGACCTAGTCTCTTCTTTCTGTTTTTTGTACTTGAAATAAAAACAGGAACAGTATTCCTCTCTCATGCTTTCTTGCCATGATGGACTACTTTGCCATAGGTCCAAATGCAACAGGGTCACCTGACCATGGACTGAAATCTCCGCAACTATGAGCCAAAGTAAACCTTTCCTCTTTTTATGATGATTATCCCACATATTTTGTTACAGTAACAAAAACTGACTAACACAGAGCCTTTATGTAAGATAGAAGTTGATTGTCCATAGAAAAAAGGTCTAATCTGATAGAGACTATGAAGAGGTCAAAGCTCCCACAGCTCATCTGGGCCACTATTCCTTCTTCTGATTGTAACTATCATACAGAGGTCTGCTGTTGATTTTTTTGAGTAAAGCATATACCACCACCATCCCTGTAACAAGGAATTCCTGTTGTAGGATAGGCAATCGATACATATTTGTTGAATACCTGAATGAAGAAAGCAGAGGTAAGTAGTCAAAGACATTCATATAGAAACAAGATATATTGTCACCTCTCAGATCACCAAAGGTTAAAAGGTGATGATATTGATCCTAGTGAGAAGAAATGGCTCTCTGGTCACCTCAAGAAATGCTATAGTAATAGATACACCACTTTGCCATTGTCAGCTTCAAGAATGCCCATACTCTTTAACACAGCTCTCTGGTACTACCGAGGAAGGCTGTGTGGAGGTGTGTGGAGGTCTCACCAGTGTAGAAAGAGGTCTCACCACACAGACACACACACACACACACACACACACACACACACACACACACATTCACACACACACCTTTTCCATTGAGGTTCACCAGCAATATTGTGCTGGAACTAAACTAAATGCTCAGCAGTGGGGGATTGGTTAAAGGAACTATGGCTGTCCTTGGAAAGTTATGAAAGCATTTAAATTCATGATGGAGATATCACTGGAAAGGGTCAGAGGCATAGTGCTTGTCCAAAGGACAGGACATCAGGATGGAACCAAAGGAGAAGGCCCACCATACCATACTTTAGAAGAACAACCCCTGGATAAACACTGATTTGAGAAGAAGTAGAGCTAGCGGGAGACACGTGTGTGTGTGTGTGTGTGTGTGTGTGTGTGTGTGCGCGTGTGTTGGGGAAGTCAATGATGAGGGCCATGGAGGGCTAGCAACAGAATAGACTAAGTGCTTGCCCTGTCTCTAAGGCCTCCTCTTCTGGGTGCTGTCCCAGAACTTATCTCATTCAACTGGGTCTGCATCCCAGCAGTGTGAACAGTTGACCAGATGAAAAAGGAGGCTCAGAGGGGCACGATCAGCTCATTCAGCTGGGGCAGATGGAGGAAGTCCTGGGCACTGGGGTCGGGTCTGTCAGAGTGCTGGCCCCCCATTCGCTGTGTGGGCTGACCACAGGCAACCATTTGTCTGTCTTGCTTTCCCAACTTGTGAAATGGGTCACTTGCTTTCTGGAAGTGTTGCATGAAAACTAATGATACAGTAGACCAATCACTGAACACCATGTGTGGTATAGTGTAAAAACAACAGCTGTCATCTTTTTCTTTCAATAATAATTACTCTGTCTGGGACCAGAGTCCACAGAGAACGAGGAGTGGAAGTGGGGGTATATGGGCACAATTCAGAAAACACAAGGTCTTCTTCCTTTGTGATGGAAACCAGGTAGGCCCAATGATAAAAACCAAGAGAAGCCACCCTCTCCTTTTCCTCACTAGTGAGACCAACCTGATATTTGCCATCCAGGTTTGCCACCTGCTCCCAACTTTGGCCAGATCAACAGACCTCAGTTTTTTGGAACTGTCCCAGGCATGCACCCAGCTCAGCAATCAAAGGGCAAAGACATGGAGATGAGCCTTAATGTGTGTCGGGCATGATGTTCCAAGTTTGGAGAGAAAGGGTCCACTGACTACTGCCCAGTCAACAAGTGGTGAACCCAGGATTCCAATCTGAATCTGTCTGGGGCCTGCCCCCCTTCGCCATTGTCTGCTTTCTTTTCACTTTGCAATTATATCCCGCCCACTGCAGACTTGGATTTTAAAAACATTTGCTTTCAAACATAATACTGTTGATGAACCTCCAGTGGGAAAGGGTGTGTGTGTGTATGTGTGTGTGTGTGTGTGTGTGTGTGTGTGTAATGTGTAGTATTCCTCCCATTCTGTACACAGGTCTGTGTGCATGAAAGAAAAACAAAACAAAACACACACACAAAATTATGGGTTGTCTCACATCAGGGGAGTGGCTGCCTTTCCCCCCACCCCAGGGTGGCTGTGGCATTGTGAGCCCGCTGCAGACCCCCCAAGCAACCAGAACATTCTGTGCCTTGTGGCAATTAGTCCCCACTTGGCTTAAGGACTCCAACATCAAAGGAGGTCTCCGCCCACTGCCCAGGGGAGGCCAGGGGAATGCCTCGGAGTACAGCCCTTTCCCCCTCATTAGTGGGCTCCAGCCACCAGCAAAGCAGACTCTGGACAACAGACCTGGCCCCATCAAAGGCTCCCTTCCCCGGAAGGCCTCTGTAATCCAGGGCCTGAGTAAGCCCTGCCCCCTCCCCTGGACCAGCTCAAAAGCGACTGTCTGGGGACACCTGACTACTCTCCAGGGCAAAGCCAAGTGAATGCATTAGCAAGACAAAACACCATTTTCCTGTCTCAAAACTCCTAGGGCCTTGCTTTGAGCTGCCTGCAGTCAAGGCCTTGGAGGGCTCACAATCCCTGCCCACTTAGCCATGGAGTCTGAAGTCAGGCCGCTCTCTGTAGTCTCTCCAGCCTTTGAAAGCCAGGAACACAAACAGGGGCTAACTTAAGCCACTCAGCAATGCCTCTTCAGCCCTAATCTGCTCTTGGTAAGGTAGGTGGCCAGTCTGGAGCCAGCGCTCCTGAGAGCCGGGGGTGAGGAGAGTAGAGAAAGCAGAGCAGCACAAGGCTGCAAGCTTCCTCTGCAAGCAGAAGGGTCTGTTCCTCGGTCCCAGGGTGAATCAAAGGTGAAAAAGAGTTGCAAAGGAACTCCCTTCTGGATCCAGGATTATCCAGCGGGAAGAAGGCCTGAAGGCCACATTTAGTCATTCACTCACTATCTGAGACCCATTCGCTCATCCACCTATCCATCCACACAACTACCAATCTGTCTGTCTGTCCATCTATTCATCCATCCACTCCACCTCATCCCTTCCTCCACACACCTCACCGCATGCCAGGTCCTGTTCCAAGCTCTGGTGTTCCAGAAAGGAATTAGACATAGATCCTGCCCTCAAGGCACTCCCAGTCTGTGGGAAGAGCAGACAATAGCTCCTGGCTGGAGGAAAGGGAAGTCTGAGCGTCAGCAGGGAGCTCAGAGGAAGGAGTCTGAGGTCACCACTAGGGCAGCCCCAAGGGTATAAAACCTGCCTGGAAGAGGAACAGAAGTTTGACAGCAGGAAGGAAAAAGATGGCATTCCAGCAAGTTGGTATGAAATCATGGAGGCCTGAACCAGCCTAGAGTGTATGGGAAAGTACTAATTGTTTAGTTCTAGTTCCTGAAGTTCATGTGTGGAGGTGAGGTGGGAGGGAGTATGGCAAGAGCTGAGGCTGGGGCTCCAGAGTGTGGACCCTTTGTTCCAAGAAGTCCTTTCTCTGATGAGCTCTCACATCTGCCTGCATGCATACACACACATGCACTCACACATGCATGCACATTCTCACACACACAAAAGCCTGCTTCAAGAGGACTTCTAAGTCTCAGAAGCATCCATCTCATCACCAGGAATGATGCATGGACCACAGAAGATCCAGGGTGGCTGGCCCAGAGGGTGTGGTTTTGGGGAAGTCAAACCAAGGTGACTTCCAAGGTAGAAGGTGTATGCCCAAACAGACAAAGTGAATACATATATATATACACACATGGTCATGCTCAGATATCTGCAACCACATGAGAATACATGTGCTCACATGCACAAAAACACACCTACTGACCTTCAAACATGCTTGCATGTACACACAAGCATGCTAACAATAGAAACTCATACATACCAAATGTTCTAGCATACATGTACAAATTCTGACATAAACTCACAGAGATCCACATGTGACACCCATGTTCGGTCATGCACATATGTATGCACTACACACGTGTTTCATTAGGGAAAGGCCAGGAATAAGATGCCTGCCTCTCATTATTCCTTGGTCATAAAAATGTGCCCCAGGCAATGAAACTTGGCAGAGCTGGGCCTATCAGCTGGGCTTTGGGCTGGAGCTGGGTGTCCTTGGGCTCCACTGGGCTTTGCCAAGGTGGTAGGGTTTCCCATCCTAATGTCAACCTCCCAGCCAGCCCTGCTCCCACTATGAGACCTGTCTTCTTCTGCAGTCACTGCCTTGGCTGGGTGGTGGGACACGCCTGAATATGCCCAGCATCTACCCACAGGGAAGGGTGGCCAGAACTAGGCTTATGATGTCTTCTGGACAACTGCCCAGCCAGCTCTGGGCAAAGCATCAACATTCTACAAAACCGAGTGGGCTCTGCCCTGCTCTTCCAGTTCTGTCCCACAGACTTGCCCAAAACCACACCCTCTGGGCCAGCTACCCTGGATCTTCTGTGGTCCATGCATCATTCCTGATGATGAGATGGATGCTTCTGAGACTTGGAAGTCCTCTTGAAGCAGTAGGGGGTGAGATGTGATGAGGACAACATTCGCTGAGCTAATTACAAAGTCACTGTTGAGGCTCTGCTCTATTAAGACACAGCCTTTTTTTCCCCCAAACCTGGTCATATATCCTGCCATCTATGGTCCACTCCTCTGTGTATTTGTATCCCATCTGTCTATCAATCTTCCTCTCCAGCCATCAATCGCAGATACAATTCTTAATCTACCAATTCACTAAAATTTTCTATCATCCTTTTATCCATCGACCCATTTACCCATTCCCCATGTATTCATCCATTAGATACCTGTCCATTCACCCGGCTAATCCAACAGCCACCCATCTATGCACTGTTTATTGAACTACCATATATCTCTTTTATCTACAATCTAATTATCAGTCCTTCTATCTGTCTGTCCATTTATACAACATGTGTCTGTCTGTTCATTAACCACACACTCATGTACTTAAATATTCATAGACTCGTAATAAAGATTTGAATTTGGGTTTGGGGGGGGCAACTCAATAGTAGAATATTTACCTAACATGGCCAGGCCCTGGGTTCCAGCCTTGATACAACAAGGGACAAAAAGACCTAGATTTGAATCCTTGTGTAGCTACTTACCATCAGTAGCAAACACTCTCAATCTTCTCACCCCCAACCCCAATACCTCCTGTCAAAGGCAGGCAGGTCTAAATTGCAGATGTCAGACTGCAATCTTTTTGCCTAAGTACTTTCTCTCCTTTCTAAACCTTATCTATCTAAAGGTGTGAAAGGCTGGAAGTGGTGGGGGATTAACACTCTTGGGAGAAGCTTCAAGCATCTGACTAGCCAGAGTTTGTGTATAAATACAGTAGCTGTCCTTTACATATGCAAGTCTTGCAAAGGATGCCTAAAATTTCAGACGATACCAAGGCCTGTATACAAACTGTGTCTTATTATATGTATGTATGTATATATATATATATATATATATATATATATGAGAATCTAATTTATAAACTAGTCACAATAACAGTCTAATAATAAGAACTGATAATAAAAGAGAACAATCATAACAATACATTTGAATAACTGTTGTTTACAACTTGTGAATTGCTTATTTCTGGAAGCTGTCACTTAATGTATTTGGACTGTGGTTAACATGGGTGAAAGTGAACACAGAAAGGAAACCATGCACGGAGGTGTTACTGCACCCCAGCTTCCTCATCCTTAGATGAGATGACTCTGAGGTGGGTGCTCTTTACAGCCTCCCAGAGCTCCTCCGCAAGATTAACTTCCATTTTCCATGCTTATTGGCTGCTTTTCTTCCCTCTCTCTCTTTCCCTCTCTACTATTAAATGAATTACTTACACTTGAATCCATATTCCAGGATTGCCTTCTGGGGACTCCAAACTGAGATAATATCTGTGTAACTTAGATCATTTAACTTAGTATGATGAATACTCTTTGATAAGAACTCAACAAATATCAGTTATTGTTTCTGTTCCATATTACTGTTAACACCAATAGTAATAAATATGGACCTACTCTTGTCCTCATGAGTCATTGGTCTTTGCCCTCCAATTATCAGTCAGTGTCACCATCATCCAGCTTTGGAAGCAGAAACCAAGGCAACTTCGTTGGTATCCCGCTTCCCTTCTTTTCACCGCAACTAAGCTATGGCCATGTCCCCTGGAGCTTTATCCCTACGGCTCTCACTTCTGTTCACATCACTCTTCTCTACACTTTCTGCTCTGCTCCTCATTAGAGCCATTTCCACTTTTCACCCCTGGAAAGTAGCAAAAGGTTCCATCTACCTTTCATCCCTCACTCTTATAATCTACACTCCACCATGGAGTCAGAGTGATTTGTCAGAAATATATGTTTGATCGCAACCCGTAACACTCTCGGAAATCTCTCATTGCAATGCTCTCAGTATGTTCATGGGGCCCTGCCTGGCTGCCCTTGCCTCCCTGTCTGGTCACACATTGCCTTTGCTTCCACTCTGGGTTGCAGCCTCCCACCTACTCACCGTGAGTCTCTTTGAGACGCACAGCTTTCCCTCCATTACTTCACTCTTCTACCAGGTCTCAGCCGCAATGCCACTCCTCCAGGGACACCCTCCTAGGTCAAACCCCTTTTAGTATGGCTCAAACATATCTATGTATTTCTTCACTCATTTACTCAGTGGACATCTATTGAGTGTCCCCCGTCCCCCCCGCCGAGACAGCTAACAGCAGTAGTGAACGAATCAGGCAAGGTTCCTGCCCTCATGGAGTCACCCTCTAGTGTCTGCATCTGTGTGTGATACTGGGCAGATCAAAAGTAGGCGGGAGACTGCTGTACGAAAGTGATGTTCAAGGTGAGACCTAAATTGTGGTGACGAGGTGGTGACACAGGCTGGTGGAAGAGTCAAAGTTCCCAGTGATAATTGTAGGGACGTGCTGTGCTAAAAAATAGTACTAGCGATAGCAGTAGTGATAGCAATAGAGGTGGGGTGGGAGGTGGTGGTGATCGTTTTGGGAACGGTTGGGATGGTGGCTTTCGTAGGCAGAATGTCCCCCTGCCCAAAATGCCCATATCCTAGTCCTTGGAATTGTGAATGTGTTATGTTACACGGCAAAGGAAAATTAAGGTTGCTAATCACCTGACCTTGAGATGTGGAGACTATCTTAGCTTATCCAATGTAATCATAAGGGTCCTTACAGTGAAAGAAGGAGGAAGGGGAGAGGTTTGGGGTGACGCAGGTTAAAAAAGGCAGACTACTGATTGCTGGCTTACAGAGAGAAGAAGCGGGCCACGAGTAAAGGGACATAAGCAGCATCTAGAAGTTGGGTGAGGAAAAGCAATGGATTAGCCCAGCAAGATCCATTGTCTGGTTTCTTCACTGCAGAACTGAAAGACAATATATTTGCACTATGTTAAGCCACCAACTTTGTGACAATTTGTTACAGCAACAATAGGAAAGTAGTACAGTGTAGTACAGTAGGGTTGACGGTGGTGATGACGGAGGTGGTGGAGGTTATACGGTAAGTGGAGGTGATGGTGGCGGGTAGAATGGTAAGAGTTGTGGTGGGGTGGTGAGGTTGTCAGGGTTTTAGGGTTGGTAGTGATGACAGTACAGTGATGATTGTAACTGACGGTGGCAGTGTAGGCGGCAGAGATAGTGGTGGTGTTGACGTGCTGGAAATGATGGTGGTGATGGGTGTTACCCGGATAGGGTGGTGGTAATAGTTACTGGTAATGACAGAGCTAGGGAGGCAGTGACGGTAGAGGTGAGGTGGTAACAGAGGTGGTGGTGGTGGGACAGATCACGATGATGGTGGTGCTGATACGTTCTGTAGGAGCTTCGTCGTTTCCCAGGCTCTTCCACAGATCTCTGGGGACCTTCTCTTTGTGATCATCCCCTGAACTCACCTTTTGAAGCAGATTTTCCTGAGCAGTAGCTTCAAGGGAGGATGGTGAGGGAAAGGGCTGAAAAATAGTTCCCAGGGTACAGAGGGTTTTGGGAGTCAGAGTAGAAGCCGAGACCAGGCTAATAGGGCAAGGCCTTTATGATGTCCCTGTTTCCCTCTTTAAGTCCCTTTCCAAGGATGGCCAGAGCTGCTTCTCAGAAGGTCCATGTGTGAAGAAAACAGACAAATATTGTTTCCTAAACTTCTCATGGGCCAGGCCCCAGAGTCTAGAAGGTCTCGGAGTCTCTAAACTGGGGTTTAGTGAGTTCTCCCAGCAGCCTGAGGCCTGAAGTGGGCAAAGAACATGCCCCAGGATCACCCAACAGAACTAGGATTAAAACCAGGCTACACTTAATGCTGGAGAGGATTCTTCCCTGGTTTTTGCCATCATCACACAAACTCATTGATCGCTGAGTCACCCAGAGACAGAGAGAAAAACTTCAAAGATTCAACTAGCCAGGTACAAAGAGGGAAGACAAAGGAGACCAGGCCGCCATGGTCTCGCAGCTCCTGCGCTGCCGTCCCCCACAGGCACCCTCAGCTGCCCAGCCCTGCTCACTGGCCCTGGGTATTCCCCAACTTCGTCCTTCTGCTCAGGGATCCCAGAGCTGGAAGGACTGTGTCCTTGGGATACAGACTCTGGGTCTCCAGGGCGGGGTCTTGGCAGACACGTGCAGGGGCCCCCACCCCACCCTAGAGGGGTATCAGCCACCATCACATGTGGGGCAGAGCGGCGCCAGCCCGAGTCTGAGTGCCACAGGAAGACCTGCAGGCACCTGCGGGCACAGCTCTTCGCCCCTCCTCTCCCTGAATGGCCTCATTAGCACCCTGCCTGCGGCTGGGGCTGAGGCCGGGGCTGTGGCCCTGTGAGGGTGGAGGACAGAAGGCAGAGCTGAGACAGTGGAAAGAGTCCTGGCTTGTGTCCTTAACTGGCTGCGTGATTCTGACCCATCATTCCTGTGTCTTTCTGGTTTGCTAACCTGTAACACCGGGACAACGGTGCACATAAAACAGAATCATTTGGAAAGTCCGAGTGTAGCACCTAGCAAACGCCAGGCACATAGTAAGTGCTCAGTAAGTGACGGCCGTGGCTATTTATCTCCAGGGCTGACACAGGAGCCCCTACCTCCCCATGATGCAGCGCTGCAGGAAAACCATCCTCAGGCCTGTACGCCGGGTGTTTCACCACCAGCTTGCCAAGGCCCCCACGTGGATCAGCACCAGGCCCTGCCATCTCTCTGAGATCAGGAGAATGAGCCTGTTTGCGAGGCAGCGCTCTGGCCCAGGAAAAAAGCGATCTGCAGCAGCTGCAGTGACTTCCTGGCTCACTACTTACAGATGGGCCAGGTAACCCACCAGATAATCCTCAACTTTCTCATCTGCACAATGGATGGCCACCCTTATCTACCTCATAGTGCTGCTGTGGTGGGGGGGGGTCCCAGGAAGGAATGTGTGATGTTAAGAGGTCAGGCACCCCTGAGCCTGCCTTCAAACCACCTTCCAGGGCACTGGCTCTGGGGGAGACGCCGACTGCCTACAGCAGAAGTGGGCCAGCCCAGGAAGCGGCAGGAGGAGGAGTGAGTGGATGGGTGGAGGGAGCAGGCAGAACAATACCAGGCCTGGCCTGTGGTTTGTGTCCTGAGAGAGGCAAGTTGCCGCTTTCTCGTCATCAGACTTTCCAGTCACCTGCCTGGGAACCTGAGGAAAAGATCAGGGAGCGAAACACACATTATTTCTTTTGTTTGAGGTGCCAAGTTTGACGGGATGAATCGGCCATCTGTTCTCCCAGCTACGATCTGGCAAGCTGGAAACCTCTGCTTTCGGAGTTGCCACTTTCCCTCAGTTGCTAACAAATGTCGCCCAGGGCTGGGGAGGGGATGGGGTTCCCCCAGGTCTGTGGGGCTCAGCTGGCTGGTGCTCCATTAGCTGGGTGCCAGCGCCAGTGGGTGCTCTGGACCTCAGATGCAAAATCCTGACGGTGAGCTGGCAAAAGGCTCTGGGACTCAGGATGACTCCCTGACTGCTGAGTTTTGGTTTCCCTAGCTGTAAAACGAGGGTGCGCAGGGAGCAGCACATCTGACTCTGCTGTGCAGAAGCCACAGCATCTGAGGTCTGGGGAGCGACGGTTTCATCTACGCAGGCAGGCTGGTCTTGGGTTAGCTGTCAGAGTGCCTGCACCCCCTTTGCCAGGTTCTGATGATCTGGTATCAAGGCCCTTCACCTCCCCTTGATCTGGGCTCTGGGCAGTGATTCTGACTAAACACTGGCAGGAACGGGGTTCAAATCTGCAAGAACGGCCTGCCTTAATTTACGAGTTTGGGGGGTACTGTGGCAATTTTGTTTGGGGACTGAATGTTCCCGGTGTGAGCAGCAGCATTCTCATCTGATTCTTGGGGGAACCTGGGCCTTAAAGAGGTTCAGATGGGTGGGTTGGAACCTAAGAAGCAGGACTCCCCCATTCTGGGGTGGCAGCCCAAGACTGAGGACAGAAAAGGCAACTAAGCCCTGCACGTCCCCAACATAGGCCACCCCTAAAGTGGGGGCCAGCCTCCCAGACGCTCTCTAGCAAGACACTAGGTAACCAGTGGTCAGGAGAGGACAGACTCGGACGGGGACAGACTGAAGCAGGTGCTCAGCCACCTGGCGAGGAGCACCCTGGGAGCCAGGTGAGGAAGTGGGGTGGCGGTTCTTGCTTCAAAATACATGCACTTCCTGCCCTCTGTCAAGGAAACCACAGTGGGATAGGAATTAAAGCAGCAAAGCCAGATTTTATCAGGACAATTACAATAGGAGAAAAGAGACCTCGGCACAGAACTGGGCCCGGTGCTGCGTACGCATGGGCAAGTGGGAATTTATAGTTCAGGAAGGGCAGGCCTTCAGCAAATGAGAAATGACTGACATTAGGGCTAAGGCAGGCTGTGGCTAAACTGACTTGACACACGTGGACACATGCCAGGTGACCAGATATCACTTGGGGGCGGTGGTGGAGGGTGAGGAGTTCTATCAGATATAGTGGTAACCAGCTAGCAAGCTGGGGGCTTCCTGCAGAAACTGGCTATTCAAGGAACTGCACAGATAGGCCTAGGAGAAGGTTTAGGAGTCTGACTAACATTGGCCAAGCAAAGAATCTTTGTTGCTTCTCCTCACTGGAATCTATAGACATGAGCTAGTCAGAACAACATAGGGAGGGTGACTTGCTTTTTAGCCTGTTGTATGTGGCACTGATGGCACCATTAGCCCAAGGGCTGTCTGTGTGGCCTCCGATTTCCACATGAAGGACCTTGTCTGACCCTCTTGTCCCACTCCCCAGAGGGAAAGGGCTCTAGGCCAGCTGACTACATGTCTGCACCATGCCCTCTGTAGGCTCATTTTGTTGGGGCTTCTAGATCCCATTTCACAAACCAGGCCATTAAGGCTCAGACAGGTCAAATAATACAGCCAAGGATACTTAACCAGCAAGGGTCAGAGCCATGCCGTGAACCATGACTGTCAGATTCCTGTGCCTTCTGCACTGTACCCAGAGCTGCAGGGTTGATTCCCCTCAGCCGTCAGGCCACTGACCAGCACTTCTGGGCCAGTCTCCACATCTTTTTTGCCTCGCCTCATTCTCCCATGGGCCTGCAAGTTGCTGGCAGGTAACAAAATCCCAAAATGATTCCCAGCTGGCTGCCCCCCCCCAACGTCTGCCTCTCTCCTTCCAAACTGATTATAGCTCGCAGGGGGCGGGGGAGGGAAGGAGTGAGCTGCACAGAGAGAACCTCAAAGAAAATTCGAAACACACGTGTGCTGCCTTGGCTCCGGTAACCCTAAGCCCTAAGCCTTCAGCCCGTGTGGCCCAGCATCTCCTCTTCCTCCCCCTCTGGCCCCACTTGTGTCTCTGAAGGGCCACTTTCCGCACACAGCTCCTGGCAGAGGGAGCCAGCTGCGTCCCCAGGACCTGAAGAACACAGGCTGGGAGAGACCTGCTCAGAGAGACCTTGCTTCTGGCTCGGAAGGGGACAGGCACTGAGGAAAGAGAGTTTGTCTTCACAAAGGGCTGAGTGGGTACAAGGCCCTAGACTTCCCGCACAGCAGGAGAGGCTCCAGGCCTGAGCTGATTAAAGACCAGTCTTTCCCCAGATTCCCTGTCTGGGAATTGCCTGTCTGAGCTGTCTGTCTGTCTGTCTTTCTCCTTACCATCCACCCACAGAGGCAGGAGCCTGTCTTCTCTGTGGGTGCACCTGCTGCTTCTGCTTTAACCCTTTCCAGGCTAACCAGGGCTCAGCAATCCTCAGCAAACCAGGGCTAGAACTGACGAAGGGGAGGGGTTGGCAAGAACTGCCTCTGAGGACTGGAGCCCGGGCTGGGAACCAAAGGTGAGTCCAAGCGACCTGCTCTGCCTTGTGCTGTTTATATGGAATGTCCTTCTAGCAATCGGCTTGTGGCCTCCAAACATGTGGCTTCAATCTCTTCTTTGAAATATGGCGGCTGGGGGAGCTGCCTCTGCCAACACCATAGGATGGCTCTTTGTGCAGCCCAGCTGAGTGAGAGCTGTAAACAAATAGCTCTGTGGCTGCTCTTCCTGCCAATGGCACTGCTCACTTGGTCTGCAGATGCATTCCTTTTTGGGAGAGTATGTCTGGGATCATCGGCTGAAGGCTTGGAAAGAGCCTGGGCTTTAAAGGCCAGCAGGACTGAGTTCAAATTCTGCCTCAGTGACTTCAGAACTAGTGGGCACAGTCTGGGCAAGAGACTTTGCCTTCTGAGGCTTAGTTCCTGCATCTGTGAAATGGGTACCTATGATTATACAAGACAGCATGGTATGAATGGGCAGGCTTTTCCCCAGGCTAGCCCTTCTAGTTCCTCGCCATCTTTGCCCACTCTCCTGAGGCTCACCATCTGCTTCTTGTTGGCTTGTCCCCTGCCCACAGCTGTGTTCCCCCTTCTTGTGGCATTTCTGGACACATCTGAAGAAAAGCATTGTCTCAGGTTGGCCAGGTGTTTCTGGACAAGACTCTTTCCCTCTGTTGGCATTGGCTCTCCAAACTATGAAGTGGTGATGGGGTTGTGGGGGGATCCCCTGATGAGATGCCCTTCAGGCAACACTGAAATCTAACTCCCCAGCACTCTAGGAGGAAAACAAATCCCAGGGATGGGGCTCCAGCTAGGGTGGAGGTAGGCTGCGATGCTGGCTGGGTGTCCTGTGAGCTGAGAAACAGGAGGGCTGCGCTTGCCCAGTCAGGTATAGAGGGAGAATCCCTGCTTCACAAACTGCTGCCTGCCTCGCTGGCCTGCCCCCGCCACCTCACCTTCTTTGTGAAGACTGCCCATGACCCAAGTGCAGGCCCCACTGCACGTGCTGCTTTGGACAGGAAGCGAACAGTGAGAAGCACTGTCCCATCTTCGCTTTGGAAACCCCAGAGCATGCTATTAAAATGCAGCATCCAGGGCCCTAGACTCTGTCAGCATCTTCAGGAATGGGCCCTCAAATTCATATTTTAACCAGAACCTTGGTCATTCTGGGGTGCATCCTGGTTGAGAGTCCATGATTAATAGGGAGCAGGAACCTACTACTGGCCAGGGATGAAGCTGTGAAGGTTTGCTGGGCCTGGGTTTACATTTGCTCCTAGCTGGCTATGGAAATTTCAGCCACACATTTCCCTTTGTCGAGCCTCAATTTTCCCATCTGTGCCATGGAAAATAATTGTTCTTAGCTTATTAGATCATAGAAAGGATTATATATCATCTGTATTGATTTCCTCTCCTGCCATAACAAATTACCACGGGTTGGAGGCTTAAGATAAAAGAATCTATTCTGTCATGCTTCCGGAGGTCAGAAATCAGAAATAGAGATGTACAAAGCCCCCCCCCCCACCCCAGTTTCCAGGGAAGAAGGCTTCCTCACAGCTTCCGGCTCCTGGGGCTGTTGGTAGTCCCTGACCTGTAGGTGCAGCATCTCAATTTCTGTCTGCCTTTGCGTGGTTTTCTTCCCTCTGCATGAGTCTGTGCCCTCATTTTCCTTTGCTTAAAAGGACACCAGTCACTGCATCAGTGCCCACCTTGATCTTCTATGACCTCAGATCCATTATATCTGCAAAGGCCATTTCCAACTAAGGTCATGTTCACAGGTAATAAGAAATAGGAGTTGGGGAGGGGGTGGTGGTGGTAAGAATCCAACCAAGTGCATTATTTATAAGGTACCAGACCATGGGAAGAGCTCAGTAACTGGGGATGATGGTTGGACAGATTGATACAGAGTAAGAGCAAGAGTGGCAGTGTGCTGTGTATCCCTGTACAGATGCGTGTCCTCTCTGTGCCTCAATCTTGCCCTTTGCAACATGGTGATCGCAGGGTATTGTCTCTTCCATGGAGGTTGTGAGGAGGACCTGAGGCCATATCCATAAAGGGATGCTCAGGAAACAGGGAGGCCCTAAAGAGCTCCTGGTGACTGTTGCTCTTCTAATGGGCAGAGAGGAGAAAGAGAGGAGAAAGGCTAATGTTGATGATGTTTCGGTGTTTTCCAAAAGCCTCAGGGCCATGAGGAGGAGGACCGGCAGATGTTGATCTTGGCGTCCACAGGCCTGCACGCCCCTGCTCCGTTTGAGCTCAGGACCAGCACTCTCTGCTGGCATCCAAGGAACAGGCAAGACTGCTGGGTAGCCAGGATGGGTCTGGCAGAATGTTTTGCTGTGGAGGGATGGGAAGCAGCAATGGGACGGTGGTAGCGAGCAGAGCAGATGGGCCGGTGGGCGTCTGCAGGCTCAAGCTGCAGCACATTAGTCCAGGGGCTGGAGGACAGGAGCGAGTCTAGGAGGGTGAGTGCCTCCAGATGGGAAGCAGGGAAGTGGGAACCCTGGGGAGCCCCTGGAGGCCAGAGGGCTGCAGCTAGGTGCAACATTTTCGCTGGGCAAGTTTCTAGAATCCTCCCACACTCCAGCAGCTGTTTAGCTCACCACCCCCATTGTACAGAGGATCATACTGAGGCAGAGAACTGAAGGCATACTCCTCCAAACCCGTGAACGCCACCTTCTTCAGAGAAGAGACTACAGCTGTGACTAAATTAAAGATCCTCAGATGGGTTATCACAGCTCAGCTGGGTTAGGCTGGTATCCTCCATTATGAAAGGGAGGAGGGAATTCAGAGTCGCAGGGGAGAGAGAAAAGACGACGGAAACAGATTGGAGCTTTGAAAATGGAGGAGCGGCCATAAGCCGAAGAACACTGGCACGGCTAGGGGCTGTACAAATCACAGAAACAGATTATCTGCTACAGCCCTGCCGACATCGCGATTTCAGCTTTGTGAGACTCATTTCAGATTTCCGCCTCCACGCCTGTAAGAGAAAACATTCGTCCCAGTTTAATCCACTAAAGTCGTGGTGATTTGTTACAGCGACAAGAAACTACTGCAGCACCCACCACCTGCTTTCCATCTCTCTGCCACTGTCTCTTCTTCCCGAATTTCTTCCTCTTTTCTCCACCTCCCCCCTTTTCTCCTCTTCCTTCTCCTCTTCTATCAACTTGTGTGACTCTTTTTCTGCCTTCTGTTCCTTTCCCTTCTCAGAGCCACCGCAAAAGAACATAGGTTTTTAGAATATATAGGCTGAGTTCAAACCCCAGCTCCATTCTTGGGTGGCTGTGTGATTAAAGTCACTTCTCTAAAATCTCCAGTGTTCTCATCTATTGAATAATACCAACTTCCTGGGTCTTCTGGGAAATGAGAAGAGAAAAAAAGTGACAAAGGAATTGGCTCTTGGTGGCCTCTCCCCAGATAAGGTGCTTCTCCGCATATTACCTGATGACCTGTTGTCCAAGGTTCTGCCTGCGCTCAGGCCAGCAACGGGGCACCTGCATGGTGGAAGGGATCCCACCCCAGACACTCAATCAGATACGGCCCCCCAGTGCTGCACAGAATGGCACCGGTGGACAGGCATGACTGGCTTTGCTATTCCCTGCCCTGTTGTCCAGATTTTCCTCCTGGGCTCCTGACTTGGGCCAGGCAGAGAGTGAGTGACAGACTCCAAGGAGAACTTGCTAAAGATACACTCACACCAGGGAAAACCACAGTTGGTCTTGGAGCTGTCCAGCTCTCAGATGCCAGGTGGGCAGGTCCCCAGCAGCAATTTGCTCCAAGAGAAGAAGAAGCGTAATTACCTGTTCTTCTCCATGTCCAAGGGAGACCTCCCTCACCAGCTCATCCTGGGAAATCAAGCCCTGTCTTCCTGCGATCGCTATTCCCTAGCAGCATTCTGGTAAATTAGCCAGCGCGAGCCACGTCTCCTGTGGTTTCATCAAAAGTTTGCTCACCTCTTGGATCAACTTCAGGGAAGAATATGCCTCTAGCTGCTCATCTTGGGTAGTGTTCTGGGTAAAGGAATAATAATCTTTCTTTCTTTCTTCCATTATGTGTTGGTACAATACAGAGAAAAGCACCACAGATCCCTATTTCAGATGCAAAAGCTAAGGCTCAGGAAGGAGAAATGATGGACACAAGGTGAGAACAACGCTAGGCTCAGAGGCTGTGGGGACGGAAGCAGCTACCGTGTTTCTCAGTGTCATGGCCCTTTGCTGTCCTGTCACGTGTCTGGACTTCTCAGAAAACAGTTCTTTGGAGCCAGTGGCTGAGGGGACTGGTGGGAAATGTCTTAAAGGTACCGCTCACTTTATTCTTCATTGGAACTGTCACCTGTCCCAAGTGATAAATAAGAAAGGAAGAGGAAGAGTTCGGCTTTTCTTTAAAAAGGAAAAGCCTTGTCTTGTGCACAATGAAGAATTATATAAATATTTATGTTTTCCCTTTTGCTCTGCCAGGAAGAAGTTAGATGACAGTCGCCGTGGCTTTTCAGACTTGTGTCCTGAGTACCTTCCACTTTCTTCCACACTGACCTAGTGTTTGCACGACGCTTTTGCTGGTGCTGGATGCCTGCTCAAGATTTTTCTATCACTTGTATGTATCATACTACCACGACTACTTTCCAGAAGAAGATAAAGTATAAAACAAACATGGTTGGCTCTTGTTAATATTGTTATTGGATTTGTCAAAACTTCAATGTATTGACTATAGATTGATCAGAATAGGATGGCCAAACTGATGGCCAAACTTTGAGGCAAAAAGTAAGCATCAGAAGTGGCACCTGTTAACAAATACTGTCTGCACTGAGCACCAATGACACTCAGTCCTCAATTTGTGGAAGCTTGACTTACAGTTGTTGAACTTTATTGTATCAAAACAATAAGCTCAGTAGATGTCATACTCTAATTTTGGTCTTTTCCCAGGCTCACAATGTGACCCTCTCATGACACTGGGCAGCAACATCCAGCCACAGCTCCCTTTGGGCCATACAGTCACCAGGGGAGACAATAGTGCTCTGCATGTACTGTGCTGCCAGGGGCAACAAAACACACAACTTACCCAACACTATTATAACATAGGCTGTGTTGCTGAATTTCCCATCCATAGACTAATGTAAGTGTTCTGGGCTCACATAAGGTAGGCCAGCTTCTTTAAGCTGTGATGTTTGGCGGGTCAGGTGCAGAAAATGCACTTTCAACTTAATGATATTTCATTTTAAAAAATATTTTCAACTTATGATGAGTTTATCAGGATATTACTTCATCATAAATTAAAGGGATATTTATATATGTCAAGCTTTTTTCTAGGAGCTAGAGACAAGGGTAAACGAGGCATACAATGTTCATTCCCTCACAGAGAGACAGACAGTAAATCAGTAGTGATATCACAGCATTATTTTAGATGAGGACAGGTGAAAAAAGTCATGGGACAGAGGGAGAGCTTGGAATGGGCACACTTCAGGCAGGCTGGGGATTCCCTTGAAGAAGTGACACTGGAGGTGAGCCTGGAGTAGAAATGAGAAGCTGTGCAAGACCTAAAGGCAGAAGACTGTGGACAGCAAGCACAAAGGCCTATGGGTGAGACGAACAAGAAAAACCTTACTTTGGGAATGTAGAAGATGAGTTGTGGGTAGGGGAGAGGTCCAATCCAAGGTTTAGAGAAGTTTTTCTAAATGCAATAGTAAGACTTTGGAAGGCTGTAGATATGGTTTATAGCATGACCTTTTCACATTACTGCCTACACAAGTGAATTCTACTTCCACTAAGCAGTTAGTTCATATTTGAGAAGCCACAATAGTTGTCTTTCCAGAATAAGACCATAGTCTTTCTTTGAATTCTTCAGTCTCAGTATTTTTTTTCAAATAACAAATCATCAGTACTGCTAACCAGAGCTGTGTGAACCTATTACTATAATTAATATTGATAATCAGGATATTTGCTATCAGTTATATTCTCAAAGAACCTCAATTTTATGCTTGCATTCTTTTATTATTTACTTTCTCAAACTATAATTCAGAGACAACTTCACAACAGAATTGAAGCCCACTCCTGAATAAATGACAACTGTTACCATTTATTGAATGCTTACTAAATGCTGGCCACAGTGGTAAACAATTTGCAAATATAACTTTACATAATTCGTACCATAATGCTTTCCCCATCTTATAGATGTGGGAACTGAGACTCAAACAATGGCATTGATTAATATCAAAAGGTTGCAGGTGGTCAATCATTGCATTTAGCTCATTAAAAATATTTCCAAAACCTTCTCAGGTACCAGACACTGCAAAGATCTAGACATCCAGCAGTAAATAAGAAAGACATAGTCTAAATAAAAGCAGATATAAATAGAAAGAACAGAACCAAGTAGTGTATGTGAATTACAGAGATAGGTTTACCCTTTTTAATATGTAGCTTTTCATCTGTCTCTTCCCAGACAATAACATTTTTCCATCAACCAAAAAGCAGGATAGAAGTATAGGATATTTGACAAAAGATCTATATTCTTAATATACAAAAGGCTCCTACATGTCAAGTACAAAACAAGATAAAACAAATGCTAGGAAACTAAACAAGTCTCAAAAATTCAAGGGAATTTAAATCATGTAATGAATGGCCTATAAGGGGCCTGGGGATGTAGCTCAGTGGCACAAGCACCTGCCTGGCAAGTGCAAGGTCCTGAGTTCACCTCTCAGTTTAAAAAAAAAAAAAAGAATGTTCTGTAAGAAAAACAGCAAATAAGACAAGTTATGTACTACTATAAAATATTATTGTAAAGTTGAGTTAAAACCTATCAGTTATACCCCTAAATGTGAATGGACTTAACTGAACTTTCAGAAAGATTTATGTTTGGTTTACAAAATAAACATAATTAAATATATGCTGTATAAAAGTGATATATCTAAAATACATGGATTTGGAAAGACTAATGGATGGATGGATGGATAGATGGAAGATAGACAGACAGACAGACAATGGATATGGAGAGAAAAACAGATCTGTACAGATGTGTTAATAGGTCTGTCCACTAAAGGTCCTAAAAGCAATAACACCCCAGAAATAATGAGTACATAATGAACATCATTCTCCAATAAAAGGAATCAAGTTCCTTTGGTGTGATGGCTAGTCCTGATGGAGTTTATTGGCTTGAGAGACACCTAGAAGATTCGTGAGGCACACTTTTGAGTGTGTCCGGGTGGGCTACGAGGGTGTTACCTTGAGGACTACATCTGGTCCCTAGTTTCTTCCTTCTGGGCTTTTTTTCTGGTTTTTTTTTTTTTTTTTTTTTTTGAGACAGTTGTCTCACTATGTAGTTCAGGCTGGCCTTGAACTCACTATGTAGCCCAGGCTGGCCCAGAATTTACAGTGATCCTCTTGCCTCAGCCTCCCAAATGCTGGGATTATAGGCATGTACTACTACGCCTGGCTTTTCCTGCTTTCTAAAGCTGCCCAGATGCCAGGAGTCAAGTAACATTCTCAGCCATGCCCATCCAACACAGCCGCCATACCGTCCCACCAGCTGGTCATGGGCAGAAACACTTGAAAGTGGAAGCCAAAATAAAGCTTTTCTATTTGAGTTGTGTATGCCAGGCATTTTGTCTCAGCAACAGAGAAAGTGACTAACACATTTGGATAAGTGGATGGTTCCTGGTCTGACACAGGGAAAATATAAGGTGATCCTGGAACAACTTTTAACAGCAAAAAGCTGAAAAGATGAAATCTTGTTAGAATAACAAGATACAAACTCTTATGTCCAAAGATGGAGCACTGTCAGAAACAAAATAATGAAGATACCGGATTGTAATCTATGGAATAAAGTAATTGTGGGTCCATATTGATATAAGTGAACACTTGAGTAAGTAGTATGTGAGAAGGAACAGCTCTTCAGTGTAAACTATAAGAGGAAATTAGAAAAGTAGTATTTGACAAACCCACAACAGTACTTGTTGCAGACAAAATCCTCTGAAGGACTCTAAAATTATTGGTGGAAGTGTGAGGAGAAACAAAATTTTTAACCTCAAATATTACTCCTCAAATATTTATTAGTTATGTATATAAAACAGATAGTAATTTTATGATAGAAAAAACTGACAGGAACCACTTTGACCAAGTGATCAAGATGAACCTCACCAGTAATAAGACACGTCAATGTCATGAGTTCCATAATATGACGCATTCAAGAGAATCCAACTTCATTTCTGTATGTTCTTGTCCCAGAGAAAAACCTCAGTTCAACCAGGAGAAAATGTAAAACAAACCTAGATTGCAGGGCATTTGACAAAATAACCAACCAATAATCTTTAGAAGTGTAAAGATCTTCGGCCAGGGATATAGTTCAGTGGAACAGAGCCTACTTGGCAAGCACAATGTCCTAAGTTCAATTCTCAGTACCAAAAAAAAAAAAAAAAAAAAAAGTAAAGGTCTTGAAACGCGAGAGATGTAAGGAATTGTTAATTCCAGGAAACTAAGAAAAAAATAATTAGTCGCAATGTGAATACCTGGATAGGGATCCTGGAACATAAAAAATGAAATTAATAGGAAATCTGGTAAAATGACAACATAACCTGTACCTAAATCTATATCAATGTTATTTTTTGGTCCTGGCAGTTGTGCTATAAATATATAAAATGTTATCTTTAGGGGAATTACACTTTATCTGTACAAATTTTGCAACTTTTCTGTAAGCTTAAAATCATCTCAAAATTCAAAAAATAAATAGTAGATTTTAAAAAAATATATAATATGATCACAAAGGAATTAAAATAAAAACCCATAGCATAAAGGTATCAGGAAAATCCCTCAGTATTTTGAAATTAAGGTTATTTCTAATAACCTATGGTCAAAGAAATAATCACAAGAAAGAGAAAGTAGAAAATATCTTAAACAGATTGGAAAGGAAAACACAACATATCAAATTTAATGAGATATAGACAAAGCAACAACTAGGGGAAAATTTATAGCATCACAATGTTGTGATTAGACAAGAATGAGAGTTCCAAATCAATTACTGGACTTCCCTCTAAGCAAATAGGAAAACAAGAGCAAATTAAGCGCACAGCATAGAGTAGGAATAAAACAATAAAGGCTAGATCAAAATAAATTAGATAGAAAAGAGAAAAGCAATTGAGGCAATAAATGAAACCAAACATGGTTACTTTTTTAAATTAACAAAATTTATAAACTTTTAGCCAGATTGATGAGGTATCAAAAAGGTGAAGGAAAGACACAACAGTTAACATCAGAACTACAAGAAGGGACACCACTAAAAATGATAAAGACTTTAAAAGCACAATAATTGAATGTTTCAAAAAATTCTGAAAATACATTTAATTAGTTTGGTGAAAAGTATGAATTTTTTAAAGACACAAATAAAAAACAAGGTCACTCAGGAAGACAAATGGCCTATAGCAACTAAAGAAAATTGAGTCTGTTGTTAAAAATCTAGCCACAAATAAAACTCATGACTTTAATGGTGAATCTGACCAAATATTTAAGTAAAAAATAATACCAAATTTCTATGAATTCTTCCATAAAATGAAAGAGGAGAAAGTATTTTCCAACGTATTCTATGAAACCAGGTTGAGAAACCCTCCATATCAAAACCAAAGAAATGATAAGAAAACTAGACTAATCTCTCAAGTCTCTCAAGTCATAGACACAAAAATTCTTAACATTCTTAGCAAATTAAATTTTCAAGGGTAATGTAACATGACCAAATAAAAGTTATCCCAGTAATAAAACCTGGTTTAATGTTCAAAAACCAATATATATCACCACATTAATAGGCTAAAAGAAAATATGATCCTTTCAATAAAAGCAAAAAGAACATTAACAAATTTTAACATTTAACATCTTGGTGTCAGGGGGAAAACATTTCAACTAACTAGAAATAGAAGAAAAATTTCTCAAACTGATAAAAGTCATTATGAGAAACAAGGTTAAGTTCCCATTTATCACATGATGGGAAAACTAAGTGCTTTGCCCATAAGATCAGGGCATAGATGAAGAAGGTAAGGATGTCTACCCTCACCGCTTCAGCATTGTTTTGGAGATCCCAACTTGCAAAAGAAATAAAATATGTACAAAAAAAAAAGATAAGGCAAAATATCCTTGATTTGCAGATAGCATGCTTACTATGCAGAAATGCCAGTGAGGCAAGTTCACTATTTATCAAGAAGACTCGGCCAGTTGATGGGCTCAGAGAGGGCTATTCTATAAGTGAAGCAGAAAAACCTTGTTATGCATATGGAAGAACTAAAATCAAACACCTGCCTCACACCATACACAAAAGTTAATTTCAGGCAGATTAAGGAGTTGAATGTCAAATGCAAAATTTTTATAAAGAAAATGTAGATAAGTACTTTTAACAAAATGCAGAAAACACTAATTCTAAATGAAAAGATTGATGAATTTGACTACCTTTAAATTAAGACAGACAACAAACAAGAAGTGTTTATAACACAAAATACCGGGAAAGTATTAATATATAAAATATACAATGAACTTCCACAAATCAATATGAAAAAGAAAATAGATTATTAGAAAAATGGGCAAAGGATAAGAAAAGTTATTTCATGGAAAGAAATATACGTGGCTTATAAAAATATGAGAGGTTAATCTCACTAGTTACAAGAATCAAGGCTACTTGATTTTGAAAAAATTAAGAAATTAGACAATGCTAAATTTTGTAGATAGTTGTGAACCAACTCTCTTGAACAACAGCTCCCTTATATATTGCTGGTCAGGTAAGAATTGGTGTAATTTCAAAATCATTTTGGCTTTATCTTATAAAGTGAACTTTGTGTGACCTAAAACACAATATAATTTCCATCCTAACTTCAGACTCAACAGAAACTCATTAGAAGTAACAGAAATGCCTGTACGCAGGAGAATGATTAAGTGAATTGTGGCATACACACATGATTTTGTGTGTGTGTGTGTGTGTGTGTGTGTGTGTGTGTGGTACTGGGGATTGAACTCAGGACCCTGCGCTTGCTAGGCAAGCGCTTATTCCACTGAGCTATATCCCCAGCCCCACACATGATTATTTCATAACAGTTAAAATGAATAAGCTACAGCTCCACGCAGTGACATGGATGAATTTTAGAAACATACATTGAAAGAAAAAGAGCAAGTTTGGGATTTCTGGAGCACACTTTTTATGACAAGAAAAATTTAAATAACATATTGTTAAGCCATACATATGTATCTGGAAAACTATAAATATCTATGTTCCCAAAGCAAGAAAATGACACGTACAAAATTCAGAATAGAAGTTCCTTCTAGGGGGACACGGGAAGACAAGATAAGAGAAAAGCACATTGAAAAAATTAGTTGGTGAGGATGATCTAGGGTTTGGGGGGTATTGGGCTTATGATGTGCAAGTAATTAAAATAAAAAGACCCACAAATCAACCCCAAAATGATAGCACATTGTTGTGTTAGCTTTCCACCACCGTAACAAATACCTGAGGTATTCAGCTTAAAAAGAGGAAAAGTTTATTTTGGCTCACAGCTTCAAAAGTTTCAGTCCATGGTCGATCGTCTCCATCATTTGGGGGCTGTGGTGAGGTAGAGTATGTGGTAAAGGAAGCTGCTCACTTCATATCAACCAAGAAGCAAAAAGAGAAACAGGGAAGACTCAGTATCACTGACAAGGGCACCCCCGTCAGTGATCTGTCTTCCTTTTGCCTCTGCCTACTAAAAGATCCAGCAGCTCCCAGTGAATAGCATCATGGATGGAAACCAAGCCTTCAACACATGGACCTTTGGGGACATTCAAGATCCACACTGTAATGATTGCAAACTACAAAATTATGATGCATCTAATTATATACCCCAAAATACATCAAATGCTTAATACAATATATGGCATATTATAAGGACTCAGTAAAGGCCAGTTGTAATTATTGTTTCTAGTCTTAGCCTAGCTGACTACTAATTATTCAGCTCAGAGTTTGACTCCTTCAAGAAGCCTTCTCTGGCCCTTCAGGATGAGTCAGGCTTTCTGTGGAGGTCCCCCCTCCCAGCAGCCTAGGCCAACTTGGGTTATGGCCTCTCTCAGGATGCATAGAAATGGGCTGTTCATTAACCTGCCTCCCTATCAGCCTGTGTCATCCACATAGCAGCTGCTACGGTCATCTCTTAATTTCTAGCCCTTGCTTTCTGCCTGGCACTTCACATAGTTTGTCAAGTGAACAGGTGCATGCGTAAGTAGCAGGCAAGATGATGCTGGACTCTATAAAAGGGGAGGGGTGCAAGGACTGTGGCAGCATCTCACAGTTTGGCTGCAGATAGGGTGTCTTAATCTGTATTCTTTCTTTTTTTTTTATGCGGTACTGGGGATCGAACTCAGGACCCTGCGCTTGCTAGGCAAGCGCTTATTCCACTGAGCTATATATATATATATATATATTTTTTTTTTTTTTTTTTTTTTTTTTTTGCGGTACTGGGGATTGAACTCAGGACCCTGCGCTTGCTAGGCAAGCGCTTATTCCACTGAGCTATATCCCCAGCCCCCTCCACTGAGCTATATCCCCAGCCCCTGTATTCTTTCTTAATACCACGGACTTTTGGCTCAGTGACTGATCCAAGATCAAGGGTCCACATCCAGAGATGACCTCCTTGCCCAGAGAGTTCTAAGGAAGTGCAGTGTGCTGCATGGTGAGGGGCAGGATGCATATGTGTGTGTATCTCTATCTGATGGCCTCTGTCTCTCACAAAGCCAGGACACAACCATGGAGGCTCCACCCTGAAAACCATGTCTAATCCTAATCACCCTCACTTATAAATACCATGGTCAGATTAAGTTTTCCACTTCCTAAATACTTTACAGTGGGAATTAAACTCCAACATGGGTTTGGAGGAAAGGAACCTTTCAAACCTAGCACAGGGATGGATTGAATATGTCCCAGGGGCATTGTTCAGCCGAGCATACAGGAAATACTGTGATACACTGCTTATAGGGAATTGAAAAGCAGTAACAATTCATTACAATTTTTTTATTAATCACCATGTGCTGGCAATTCTAAACAATATCTATGAGAAAATACTGCTCCCTGCCCCTCCTCCAATTATTGCTGGGTTTTAAACATGAGTGAGCTTCATATTACCCTATTTTTGTTATTCCTCTTTTATTATTAATTTTATTCCACGTGCAAGTTAGTTTGGCAACACCCCCTGCTGCAGCTACATGTGCTCATTTTGAAGCTAAAAGTTCCTAAAGTGGTGGAATCATCCAAGCTCACTTGAGGCACATCTCACCAGTCACATACAACCCACACAGCACTACTAATTCTCATAGATGGACAAATGTCGGCAATGGCAAAGAGCTGTTCTGGTGAAGAACAGAGGGTGGGCTGCTCCAGTTCCGTCATGCCACGCGACCACTTTGAACTCTGAGAACACAGTTTGTTAAGTGCACATTTTAGTTGGCACAGGATGTAGTTTACCTCATTTGGATATTATATCTTTAAAATCAGAATTTATTATTTTAGTTGTCAATGTTTACAACTGAAGAATAAAATTTTTTATTTATTACTGAAAATGATTGTGAAATACAGAAGATGGGAATATTAAAAGATCCACACCCAGTGCCATTGGCTGGGGGACCCATGGGTCAGAGGCCAGGACCTCAATGCTCTCCCCATACATCCTGCAAAACGATGCTCCCCGGGCAGAATAAGCTCACCCCACCTGCCCCTACTATGTCATACTGGACTGGCCCCTGCAGAAAGTCAGGGGAACAGGAAACAGGAGCCGCAGCGGAGGCGGCATGGAAGCCAACACAGAGGCTGGAGCAAATAGAGTGGTGGGTCCTCCAGGCCAATGAGGGAAGGCCTAGAAGGCTCCCTAGCAGATGCGTGGAGACAGCTCTACAAGGACATCAGAGATGGGGGGCCTTTGGGGTGATGGTCTGGAACTCCCTATCACAGGGCTCATGAAGCTAAGAAAGAAACTCTGCTTCTACATCTCATTTCCTGTGTTAGCCTGATGAGTCATCTCTTAAGCTGACGTCTACATCCGAATGATGGGGAGAGTAATAATTGGTTCAATTCAGTTCTGTGATGGGAATTAAAAGTGTTTACCCTGGCAGCCAGCATGGGAGAGCTGACAATAGCTAGTAACTATACTTGAGTTTTTTTCTAAAACACAAAAGATAAAAGTCCAGAGAGGAACAAGGATCCCTCTAAAGTCACAGCAGGTTGATGACAATGTCAGGACCAGAACCCAGGCCTCCTGATATGCAGCCTGGAATTCTATATACTTCTGTGTCTGTAAAGATGTATTTGGAGCCTTCCTGAACAAGGCCTGTGTGTGGCCCCTCCTGTTGTCAGGAGCTAGGACAGATCTGGGTACTCTCCTCCTCATCCTGGTGCCTATCTCATTCCTGTGTTTCTGCTTCCCTTCTTTACATAAGCCCTGCTCTGAAGTGGGGACCTGCTGTGCTGCAGCATGGGGAGACAGAGGGGGAGGGCATGTGTGACATGGGGGATGCTGGGTGTTGGGTCTAACCACAGGGTACTCACAGGGTTGTGTTTGTTGAACTGCATGGTAGTGTGGCGGGGGCTCACTGGGACAGAGGTGAGGGACAGTAACTCACAGGATAGGCTGGATCCAGACAGTGAGCCAGGCAGAGAGTATACTGCAACTAAATGTGGCCAGATAGACCATTTCTTGGGCTGGAGCAGGCGGCCAGGCCAATGTCACACGTAGAAAACCTACTACCTGCTCTTCAGTTCCACCTCATGGCCATCGGCAACCCTGAACTGGCAGGGACCACTTAACATGAGGCACTCTCCAGACACCTGCTCTAGGCCAACCCTGCCCAGGGGCCCTCACCGAGCTGAGTGCTGTCTGCTGTGTGCTGAGTGCTGGGATAGAGCAAGAGAGTCCAGCCAGGAGCTTGTGGAGCGGCTACATAGAGATCAGGGATTATAGGAACCTAGCTGGGCCTGAGTGGAAGAGTGAGCCTCACTGGAGGTGGGAGGACAGGTGATTTTCCAACTGGAGAGAGTGAAGGCATCCGGGAAGGTGTGCTCAGCACTGCCAGAGAGTACGGGAAAGTGCTATTGGCATGCCCGTGGGAACAGTATTAGCAGGGAAGGGTGTAGTTTGAGGCAGCAAAACAACATATGCAAAGTCCATGGATGCATAGGTATGAAGGAACACAGCTTGCTAGCAAGCTTTTAGAAGTTCCATAAGGTAGGAAGCGTAGCTTTTGTCCTAACAAGCACAAGGGACAGTCTGGGCATGATGGTTGAGAGGCCAAGGAATTGTAGCTGCCCTGGAATCTGACACCCTGGCATGTGCTGGTGCCTCGGGGCCTCCACTATTCCCCTTGCTCTGGAGCCTGAGAGAGCCAGGGTGGCACCCTGCAGTGCCCTCCACCCCCCTCAGACTGTCACCAGCTCAGTGCCTCTCCCTGCTGCGCCAACATTTTCCTCTTGTGATGGATGGAAATTTCCCTGCTTGGGTCAAGTCAAATTTCTCCTGATTTGTTGTTTTATACACACTGAGGCCGGAGGCAGATCCTGCATGATTCATAAAGAAAAACGCGCTGTCTGTGAAAGAGAATAATTTATAGGCGATGTTTCCCCAGGCTCCAGAGATGAAACTCATCATAGAGGAAGCAGAGAAGGGCTCTTCATCCACAGTAAGTAGCTGGTGTGGCTTCTCATGTTCCCAGACAGCCTGTCAGGTGGCGATGGGAGTTTTTCAGTGAGTTCTGCAGAAGCTGCAGCTCTGCTTGGTCCTTAGATGTAGAACCAAGTTTGGGGGACTAGAAGAGTGGTTTGAGATCCCCCACATCCTCCTCTGGTCTCCCAGCCTCTCTTGCCCACTCTAACCACAACCACTTCGCTAGAGTATGAAAATAAGTGCAATAAACTTCCCCAGTCCTTCTCACCTGGAGCAGGCAGAGGGTGGGGCAGACATCCACCTGACACCTGCCTGCCCCAAGCGTAAGCTGTGTAGGTCACTGGGCTGCTGTGAATACAAATGTTGGGTCAAGTCTCACTCACAGGCGGCCACCAAGACTCAAAGATTGCTGTGGGAAAGAAAAGAGAAAGGCAGGCATGGTGGTGAATGCCTGTAATCCCAGGATGCTGAGGCGGGAGGATCGCTGTGAGCTCAAGGCCAGCCTGGGCTACATAGAGAGACCTTGTCTCAAAACACCAAAAAAAGAAAAAAAAAAAAAAAGGTTACTGTGGGAGGCGGTGAGGAGAAGGGGTAGGTTTTGTAATCAGGAGACCAAACAGATCTGTGGAAGGAATGCTTACTCTGTTCCAGGTATCATGCTAAGCACATTGCTTGTAGACCAGCATTCATGAACTATTTCCCAGACAAGAAAACTGGGGCTCAGGCGCAGGAGGGGCTGGCGCTCAGACCTGTGAGTTTGCTCACATCCCAGAAAGCTCACCAAGCAGAACACAGATCTCCCGGGTCCTGAGCTGAAAGGGTGAGAGGCAGGACCCCAGGGAGGGCTGGGGTGCACCTGAGGATGGAGGTCACGAACCTCGGTGGAGGGTGTGCCTGACGGGGTGGCCCCTGCTGGGTCTCAGCCTGCTGGGAGCGGAGGAATACGCTCCGCCCACCCCGTCTCAGCCACGCCTACTCTGACCACTTAGTAGAATCTCCCGAAACCGACCAAACGTCACACAAGCCTGTCCCCAACCGCGAAAGGCAGCTCCTTGCTTCGGTCCATCACCCTACAGAGGCTCTCCACCCTCCCACTCTAGTCCACTCTCCCTCCCCAGGCTTGCCCTCTTTTTTCTCCTCACTGGCCCCCCCGCTGGGTGCTGCACCCTTGGCTGGGGGCTTTTGGGTGTATTTCAACAGTCCCTGTCTCTCTGTTCAGAGGCAAACACGCTAGCTAGCCTGTCCCATGAAGTATGGGCAAGAGTCTCCAAGGAGCGAGGGCCAGCTTTGCTCAGAGGAGTCAGGGAAGGCTGACCTGGGCTTTGAAGAGTGAGTAGGAATGTTTAGGATTAAAAAGTACAAGGATGTCCCAGGTGGCAGAACACTATGCGCAAAGCAGAGGTGCAAGAAGCCATGTTAGTTCACTGTCCTGGATGTACCCAATCTTACCCGGCTCGATGACCTTGCTTCATCTTCTCTGTCATTCTGTGGCCCTTCACTGCAGTAAGACCGGAAGTCTCTGGCAGAATGCAGCCAGGGCCATAGGCCCTTCCAGCGCTCCCCCCATCCCCTGGTAAATATGCTCAGGGACAGATGGGTGAGCCATAAATTAAGCCTTTTGGGGATGGCTCCTGCTGAATAAAAAGCACATTCAGTAGCGAGAGTATTTGTTTTTGTTTTCCTTCTCCGAGTAAATGGAAACACGCACTGACCTCACTTTCTCACAAGTACAGTAGCTTTCCTGAGCGGCCGGCAGGCCGGGGTGCCAGGAAAAAGTGGTGGAACATTCAGCCTCAGGAACAAGGGCCTCAGTGGCAGCTGTGGCAGCCAGTGGAATACAGCTGTCAGGTCGCTGACAGGAGTTTCCGAGGGTGGGGAGGACCCACAGGGCCTCCCAGGGGCCCTGAGCATCGCTGGGGTGGGCTGGAGGCAGCATCCTCCTAGCTTACTTGCTAACACTGCGGACAGAGAGTCCCAGGCAGTGTGCTGGAAGGACAGAGGGCTTAGCCAGCTGTGGCTTCCAACCCCCACAAGTCCCCCTGGCCACTGACCCTCCTGAGCCTTTGTTTAGACCTTTTTATAAGGCCCTCCATTTCATCACCATAGATTACTGCTGTCCATCTCTGAACTGTACAAAAGGGAATGATGAGGTCCATTCTTTTGTGTCCATTTTCTCATGCTCAACCATATGTGTGTATGACTCCATGGAACAACAGCTCATCCTTTTTCTTTGTTGCATAGCATTCCACTTCTTCTGCTTTCCCAGTGCCAGGGGGTGGGCTTAGTTTTGATGGGGTCCTCCTTAGTTTCTTCTTCCACCAGCACCTCTGACTCATGCATGGAGAAAGCTGCATGTGGGGAACTAAGCTCATAATTCATTCAGGAGTGGACTGAACAAGTGGTCTGGACTAAAAACTCCTAGACACCTCCTGTAAGGGTGACAGCTGCCAGGCCCTGGCCATTCCCTTCCCCGTCCCCTAACAATGACACTCAGGTGCCCATGGTTGCTTAGAGAGGTTCTGATACATGCCAAGCCCCAGTGACTAGCACAAGGGACATTGCAGGAAAGGAGAGGAACTGCAACTGGCCGCCAGGCAGTGACTCCATGACCAAAAAATGTGCTCTTGGCCAGCGCCTCCTTCCTCTCTGCTCTCAGCCCTTTCAGGCGGCGGAGAGGAGTCGGCAGGCCTGGGCGCAGATAACGTCGGGAACCCCAGGCCCTCTTCTGTCGTCGCCTCCCCACTGTGAAACCCAAGATTTTGTTTATTTATGAGGAAATTCTGTTCTGCTGCTCGACAAATGGCGTACAGGTCCAGAGCACATGGAGTGTGGAGCCGGCCCGGCCAGGCCCCAGCATGCTGTGCTTGTGCTGAGAAAGGGAGCTGGCAGCCACTGGAGGGCCCCTGGAGGGCCAGCCGCGCACTCCCCAGGGCAGGGCTGAGGTGGGAAGAAGGGCCCCTCCTTCCCCTGAATGGCTGGACCCCTGCCTTCCCTGATACCACACAGCAGAAACAGCCCATGCGGCTCATCTTAGGAACCCACCACGAGCCCCG
Source organism: Dinomys branickii (assembly GCA_004027595.1). NCBI lineage: Eukaryota > Metazoa > Chordata > Mammalia > Rodentia > Dinomyidae > Dinomys > Dinomys branickii. Next base: position 108,585 of record PVLD010003067.1, read on the forward strand.
ACCGACTCTTCCTTGGGACTCTCTTCTCTCCCTGCCTTCTGGGGTATGTGTGTCAAACAAGCTGGTCTGTTTCAGAGCCCAGGCGTGGAGGAGAGAAAATGCCTTCTACTCAAGGCCTAACCCATGGCAAAGGTTTACGTTAGTCAACTCATTCAAGTCTCTAAGCTGCTAGGTAGATAAGGGTATCCTCATTTTTGCCATGGTGCGAAAGTTCAAGGTACTGAAGCAATTCGTCCAAGGCATAGAGCTAGCAAGCAGAAGTGGTGTGACTCAAACCTCAGGCTGTCTGACTCTAAGTCTGCCATTTGGGTGGGGTCGAGTTGAGCACTCACAGGGAGCCAGTATCTAGCAGTGGTAAACTATGTATGAAATTATTTGGTGTCTGACTCCAACAAATCTTTGTTCTCATCATGGCCCCCTTAGGCCTCAAAAGGGCATGTCCTTTTAATATTTTCCTTGGAGTTCCTTGTTGTGCGTGATGGTTAATCTTGATTGCCTCAAGAGGCACCTAGCTTTATAAAGCACACTTCTGGGCCTGTCTGCAGCGGGTCGTGGAGGCATGACCTACAGGACTCTCTTTCTCTAGCCCCTTCTACTCCGGTGCCTTTCTCCCACTCTCTGCGCTGGGATGCTATGAATGGAGCAGCTTTCTTCTACCAGCCCCTTCTGCCATGATTCTTAGGCCTTGGAAACAGGTGACCATGGGCCAACACTTCTGAAACTATAAGCCAAAATAAATCTTTTCTCCTTTAAACTGTGCACATCAGATATTTTGTCCCAGCAATGTTAACACAGGAGTGATATACACTTCTGGATGAAGACTGCTCATCTCATTCGCCTTCTACTTCAGATTCATCTAAAGAACGTGGCACTAACTGAGCCCTTATTATCTAACAGCAGTCAAATGCCAACTTCAAGTCCTCTGATCATATTTCGTGTGCACGTATAAACTGCATCAGTATTGAGTTGTGGCACAAGCACGTATTTGTGAAACTCCCCTTTCATCTGTGCTGCCAGAGCTATGGACCTAAACAATAGGGAAACACTTTGAAGTGACAGAAGACCAAATGTATCATCTATGAAGCAAGTGTAAATGGTTTAAATATCTGTACCAAAAGACAATGACTTCCACTTCAAAACAATATACAAAGTCATTCTTCCTTATAATTTTTCAACATATATCCATACCCAAACCCCAAATCGCTAAAGACTCATTACTGTCCTTCCTAGTCCATATGAACTCTTACATCTCTAATTTCTCTAATGCCAGCTTGTTTTATTTTTATTGTAAAATATTTCAAACAGATCTAGCACTGAAGTTTAATAGATACTGATATTTGTCATTATTTGTTCTAGATCTTCTTTGTAGGGTCCCATCCCTTTCCTCTTGGGGACTAAGTTAAAGATGGCGTATATAATTTCCACAAAAGTTTAACACTTTTTTCTACATGTAGATGTAATCACAAACTACATAAGGAATTGTGTGTTTTGAGAATTTATCTCAGTAATAATTCACTTACATAATATAATGTATCCTTTACAATTTGGGGGGAATTATATGTATTGAGAAATGGACGTGTTGCATTAATTTGAGTCCCAAACCATTCTCATCATGTAAATAAATAACAGGTTGTTTATCAATTTTTCCACTGATGAGCAACTGTTTCTGCTTTTTTTTTCTTTTTTTGCTAGCATAAGCCAGTGTTTAGATAGACATCTTTGTCTTATTTCCTTGTACATTCAAGCCAGTATTTATGGGATTTTATGGAAGTTGAATTTCTTGGTTGGGCTGGTCTTAATACTCCCCTGACACCTGTTACCTGCTTTCTGTTTCTCTTTACGGACGCAGCTCAAGAGTTTCGTACACAGGGTTTGACTGAGGCTTGGAAAGGGAGAGGCTGTGAAGCCGGAGGGAAATGTGAGCAGCATTCAAGGAAAAGGAAGCCGCAACGGCGGTGGGCACCGCCATCTCCACTACGGTTGATTCTAGGAACTGGGGTGGGCGCGTCTCTTCCTGTAGCTGAGGACTTTGGGAACAGGTCTTTCTTTTCATCACGTCCATAGGTTTGTTCTGTTGGCATCTCACTGATGTTCATACCAACTCCTGTTTCACAGTGAGAGTTAGGGGCTTCTAGGCCAGAGCAGTGAGGTGGGGGGGGGGCTTTAAAATAGACAGAATCCTAAAGTCCGTTGGTCTAGAAAAGGGCCTGAGAATCTGTACTTTAAAAATGTGCCCACATGATTTTGATGTCACCACTCTGCCCCCAGGCACTGGGAGGTCTTTATCTAAATTGATGATTATGCCCATTGGTAAGGCTGTCATAGCCAAGGTCGTAGCCTCTGGTTATGGCCCAGAGCTAACTTTGCCCAGTTGTTCCATTGCCTATCCCAGTGCCCCTCTGAGCAGCAGTCTGTCACATGCCCCGCCCCCCCATGAGATGGCCCTGCAAACTCCTCTGTGCTCCTCATGAGGCATCTGGCTCCCTTACTGAAGAATGCTGGGAAAGCCAAGGACGGAGTTGACTGTCTACAGAAAATAAATCCTTTTCTGTCTCGTTTTCACCACTGTACTGGCTGGAGAAGAGGACCTGTATTGGCCATGTTTAAACCAAAAACTATCCCCCTACTCATAAAAATAGTGGTTGAAAATAATACCAACACAAGCAGCAATTTGCTGACAAGGAACTCTTAAGACCTCCATTTCACAAGTACACTGATGTGCATCTGGTACGTGGTACATCTGGGTTTCAACCAGGCAAACTGGCTTCAGCATGCATGATCAGAGCCATTCAACTAGATTCTCTGGAGGGCCCAGTCTCCCCAAGGGGCACCATATCAAAAGACACCCATGTCATGTCCCTCCTGTTCTGGGAGTATGGAGAGTCTCTGGTGTATATCGCACTTTTCTTATCTGACCTTTGCATTTGAAGTACATTGTTGATGTGTTTATATGTGAGTGATCACACTAATAACAAGATGTGCCATTGCCCAAGCCCTTGCTATGACCATATCCAGACACATAAAGGGACAGTTTATTTGAATTATCACATGCAACTTAAAACTATCCCCACCCAACCAAACACACACACACACACACACACACACACACACTTGCAAACACACACACACACAAACACATATGCCTATGTGCACACACACAGTCCACACTGCATGGGGCCTCCTAACAGTCCTCCTGTGAGAAAGCTTAGCTACAGAGAGGCGAGGTCACTTGGCCCAGGGTCACTTGGCCACTCAGCTGAGCTTGGAGAGCAACTCATCCCAGGGGTCTGTTCTTTCCACTACTTCTGATGCATTCTAGCTTTCTTCAGAGTGAGGTCAGCGCACCACAATAGCAATAAAACTGCAGCAACAATACAGCCCCTCCCCTGAGGGAGAGGAGCCCTTCCCCGGAACTGCAATTACCAGTTCTCAGGACTTTGCTTCCAAGAGTGGAAGGAGCCAGGGCATCTGTCTATGGCTTTAAATGCCCCTGTCTGACTTGGATCCTAGAACTGTGTTGCTTCCTTCGTGCCTGCAGCCCACTCCAGGATTGTGTTCTCTGCTTTGGACCTCATAGCAGGGCCATCTTACTTCTGTGTTTATCTGATACTGCCACTCCGCTTCTCAGAAAGCATCAGGGACTCCCCGTCACCATCTCCCCCTTTCTGTGTGAAAATCTGAGTGAGCCATCACTGAGCACTTCCGAACTTACAGTGATATCCACGCAATCATTGCTTCACAGATATAGCAAGTCTCGCTTTGAGCTGGAGAAAAGGAGCCATTTAAAACTAGGGATGGCAAATATCAGGCCGAGGGATACCTACTCCCCAGTTGTGTAGGCAGTGCTGGCGCTTACAACAGCCTCGCTTTCACAGTCTTTCTACATCTGACTAGCAGGAAGTTGGGGAGAACCTTTCAGGAGATGACTTGAATGAGTGCCAAAGCAGCGAAGGGCATTCCAAGCCAAGAGAACAGCACAGCAAAGGAACAGAGTTGTGAGAGTGCAGAGTAGGTGGCACATGGAGACCAGTCCCCTTGTGGGTGCAGCCCAGGGCAGTACTATTGGAAGATGCTTGAACTTGAACACTGTTCCTAATGCTCAAAGGCAGAAAAGAGCTTGGCTCTGGCCACTGGCTCAGGGACTCCCCACATCACTTCCTAACTTCTACCCTTCAATAAGACTGGAGACAGAGGCTAAAGTACAGGGGCGAGCAAATGCCAAACCTCTGAGGAAAAAAAGAAGCTCCAAATACTGAGAACTCGCCATCCCAGACAGCTGGGGCTGTGCAGGAGATCGGAGTGGGTTCCTTCTAAGAGGGAAGCTGTAGCTCCCCTTGGAGGCTCCATGCATAGTTTAATATTATAATTATTATTTTTTTATTAGTAGTAGTATTATTAATTATTATTATTTGCCTTTATCTCTTCTTTTAAATGTTTTTATGGGAAAAAGGTAAAACAAAATTTCATAACAAGGTGATAGGAGAATAACAATAGTTAATATATGTCATTATCTTTAAAGTGGTTACTCAGAATACAAGATATGGGCATAAGAAAATTCCCCAATATTAGCATGAACCTTCCTTTTCTATAACTAAGAGACACTAATAGTATAACTAACTTGCATTTTTTCTTCCCTTTTTCCTTCCTTTCTTTCCCTTTTCCCTCCTCCTAGTTCCTTCTTTCTTTTAAACAATTTCTTCCCATTTTACCACATCTAATGTACATTTTAGACATTATTTACTATTTCAATTTCTCACTTCAGGGAGACAATATGATGTTTACACATGTGACTCTGATTTACTTCAGTTATGAGTATGGTCTCAAGTTGCATCCATTTACCTGTAGAAGTCTCAAATTTATCTTTGTCTGAGAAGTGTGTATTTGTCTCAGACGCCCATTTTTGAATTAGACAAGCAAGAAAAAAATAACTGTTATTTACTCAGAATAAGGGGGTTCAAAAGGTCTGAATTTAATGCAGATTAGGTCTAATGGAACAAATAATTTAAAAATATGGAGTAGTGAAACACCAACCTGGACATTTACTGTCAACATCTTCACCATTACATTTAGTGGGGGAACATTTTATTGAAATTATATCACTGACAGAAAAAAAGGAAAGGTCAGCATGACAATATAGAGTGTGTTGTTCAAAGAAAGACAATGACGCAAAACAATTTGGAAAGAGAAGAGATGCCACCATCCAGATTGTAACACTGTGTTGTGTATTGAATGTATTAAAATAGACCATATACAGAAAAATTATTGAACCAACTTGATAAAACTGTCATATTTATATTTTCTGTTATGTTATGCTATAAAATTAATGAAAAAATATGAAATTTTTGGTCCTCATATTTAAATAATTGGACTGGTAAGTAGTTAATGGGAAACTGATTCCCCTTTTTCAGAAGAGAAATATGTATGCCCAGTATCACCATCTGACATGGTTCTGCATGTCCCAAGCAGGGAAATAAGACAAGATAGACAAACAAAATACTTCAGGTGCCCATTTTTGGATTGAGTCTTTACATCTAGGGGGCCTGACGTTTTTCAGTTTTCTTATGTTCTAGATATAAATCCTTTGTCTGAGGGACAACTGGCTATAATTTTTTCCAACTCAGTAGGATCTTTTCACTTTGTTGGTGATTTCTTTTGTTGTGCAGAAGCTTTTTAATAAGGTGATCTCTCATCTGTCCATTCTTTGTAGTATTTCTCATGTGGTTTGAGTTTTGTTCATGAGGTTTCTGCCTATACCTATGTCTTCAAGATTTCTGCCTACCTTCTCTTCCAGTAGATTTAGTGTTTCTGTTTTAATATTTAGACCTTTGATCCATTTTGACTTTAGTTTAGTGCATGGTGATAGACATGGGTCTAGTTTTAGTCTTCAACATGTAGAGAGCCAGTTTTTCTAGCACCATTTATTAAAGAGGCTACGTTCCTTCCAGTGAACGTATTCAATCCCTTTGTCGAAGATAAGGTGGCTGAATGTGTTTGTAGCTGGGTCTGCATCTTCTAATCTGTTCTACTCATCCTCTATTTTTTGCCAGTACCATACTTATTTTATCACAGTAGCTTTGTAGTATAATTTCAAGTCAAGGATTGTGATGCTTCCTGCTTTGCCTTTGTTGCCCAGAACTGCTTTTGCTATTCTAGGTCTCTTCTGGTTGCAAATGAATTTTAGGAATGTATTCTATAGTTCTGTGAGATATGTTAATGGTATTTTGTTTGAGATTGCATTAAATCTGTATAGCAGTTTTGAGAGTGTGGCCATTTTCACTATGTTGATTCTTCCTATCCAGGAGCAAGGGCTATCTTGCCATTTTCTGATATCCTCCTTAATTTACTTTTTCAGAGAACTATAATTTTGAATATTTAGATCTTTTGCTTCCTTTTTTAGGTTGATTCCTAAACATTTCATTTTTTTGGATGCAATTGTGTAGGGTGTGGTTTCCCTAATTTCTGTGTGTGTGTGTGTGTGTGTGTGCATGTGTGTGTGTGTGTGTGTGTCCTTTGAGACAGGGTCTCTCTCTCTCTCTGTAGTTCAGGCTAGCCTTGAGCTCACTTTGTAGCCCAGGTTGGCCTTGTGCTCACAACAATCCTCCTACGTCAGCCTCCCAAGTGCTGGGATTACAAGTGTGCATTGCCATGCCCAGCAGTTGCCCTAATTTCTTTCTCAGTGAGTTTGCTGTTTGTGTAAAGGACAGCTATTGATTTTTGAGTGTCGACTTTGTATCTAGCTATGCAACTGAGTTTAGTTACTGTCCCTATTCCTTTTTATTTCTCTTTCTTATCCAATTGTTCTGGGTAATGTTTCCAGAACTATACTGAATAGGGGTGGTGATCATGGACATCCTTGTACCTGATTTTGGAATGAAAGCCTTCAGTTTTTGTCCATTTAGTATGATGCTGACAGTTGGTTTGTCTGATGGCTTTTATCAGATTGAGGTAATGATTATCTGCTCTTATTTTCTGTAGGGCTTTTATCATGAATGAGTGTTAGACTTTGTCAAAACTTTTTCTGCACCACTGAGATGATCATGTGATCTTTGTCTCTATATTAGACAGAGTATTAGATTTATTGATTTGCATATATTGAACCATCCCTGCATTCCTGGGATGAATCCCACTTTGTCATGATGTATAATCTTCTTGATGATTTGCTGCATTTTGTTTGCTAGTATCTTGTTGAGGATCTTTGCATCTAGGTCAGTTGGGGAAATGGGCCTATAGTTCTCTGTTTTGGTTGGATCTTACTCTGGTTTTGATATTGGAGTAATACTTGCCTTCAGGAATGAGTTAGAGAGTATTGCTTCTCTTTCAATTTCATTAAAGAATTTGAGGAGTATTGGCATTAAATATTCTTTAAATTTCTTGTAGAATTCATCTGTGAATCCATCAGGACCTGGGCTTTTCTTTGTTGCTAAGTTTTTAATTACATTTTCAATTTCATTAACTGATATTGAGTTATTCAGAATTTTTATATTTTCTTGATTCAGCTTTGGTAATTCATACCTATCTAGGAATCTGTCTATTTCTTCTGTGTGTTTCATCTTGTAAGAGTAAAGATTTTTAAAGCAGATATTGACGATCTTCTGAATTTCCACAGGATCTATAGTATTTCACCCTTTTCTTTCCTCAATACATGAATTTGAGTCTTTCCTTTTCTTGATAAGGTTGGCTAAGAGTTTATCAATTTTATTCATTCTTCCAAGGAACCAAATCTTCAATTCATTAATTCTTTGTATTTCTTTTAGTCCTGATGGTGTTATTTTCTGCTCTGATCTTTATAATTTCCTCCCTTGTGTGAACTTTGGGCTTGACTTGCTTTTCTTTATCTGGAAGCTTGAGGTGCAACATTAGGTTGTCTATTTGTCTTCCTGATGTGAGAATTTACTACTATATATTTCCCTCTGAGGACTGCTTTCATTCCATCCAACAGGTTCTGCTGTGTTATGTCTACATTTTCATTTAATTGTAGATATTATTTAATTTCTTCTTTGATTTAATCTGTGACCTATTGGTTGTCCAGGAGGGTATTATTTAATTTCTATGTGTTTATGGAGTTTTTGCAGTTTCTTTTGCCATTAATTTCCAATTTCATTGCACTATGATCAGATAATGTGCATGGAATAATTTCAATTCCTTTGCATTTACTTATGTTCTGTGGTATAATAGATGGTCTATTTTAGAGAATGTCCCATAGGCAGCTGAGAAGAATTGTGTAGTCGGATGTTGTTGGGTTGGAATACTCTGCAAACATCTACTAAGTCCATTTGTTCACAGGATGGGTTCAGTTCTGACATTTCTTTGCTGATTTTTTTGTTTAGTCCATCTATCTCTTTGTGACAGTTGGGTATTGAGGTCTCTCATTACAATTGTGCTATTGCTCATTTGATTTTTCATGTCTATTAATACTTGATTTATATAGTTGAATGCTCCTGTATTTGGTGCACACATATTTATGATTGTTATCTATCTCTTCCTCTTGAAATTTTCCCCTAACAAGTATATAGTGACCCTCTTTATCTTTCTTGATCATTCTTGGTTTGAGGTTCACATTGCTCGCAAACAGGATAGCTATCCCTGCTTTATTCTGGGTTCCTGTTGCATGGAGTATTGTTTTCCATCCTTTGACTTTCAGCCTATGAATTTCTTTTTGAGTTAAATGTGTTTCTTGTATACAGCACATTGTTGGATTTTGTTTCTTGATCCATTCTGCCAGTCTGTTTCTCTGGTTGGTGAATTGAGACCATTTACATTAATAGTTATACTTTATATGTATTGGCTTATCTTTTTCATGGTATTTTCCCACTGTTGGGATGGCTCATTATTTTTATTAATTAATCTGCTCACTCACTGGGTGTTTATTAAGCACAGAGTAAGGGGCAATGAATTATGAAGGCTACAGGGGCCAAAGTGCCGACACTCCATTAGTTTACAGAGGCTGGGAAGTGAAACCATGCCCATCAAAATTTTGACTGATATTACAAAGGCATATAAGAAAATCTGGCATAAATTAGTACTCAAATATTTTCTAAAATACATGCAAGGATATTCCCTGCTATGTTGTTTAGAAGAATTAAAAACTAGAAAAAAAATGTAAGCTTCTACTGGTAGTGTGGTGGTTAATGAACTACGATATATTAAATATTTTTATTTGCTGAAGCATAAATGGACTCATGAATTCAGAAAAGAAAAATAGAAAAAAATGAAACAAGCTTTAGGGAAAGTGTTATAGAGAAGACAGTATGGGAGACAAGGCCTGGCACACAATATGCAGTGAATAAGTTGGCCCGTAGAAACTGAGTTTCCTCCAGGTCAGCTGGCAGAATGCCCCCTCAGAGCCAAGAGTCCCCAGAAGTGTGCGTGTGTGCCATGAACATATCCCCTTCAGAGTGCCCCAGCTGCCTCCCTGTCTCCCACAGCCGCTGCACTTAAATAATGCTGATAGCCAGAACTGCACAGCAATTTATGGCAACAGTGGGAGGATGACATTTTCTGAGTCCTGTGATAGGGCCGCTGGGAGCTCATGCATGATGGAACGTTCTGTTCTACTGACAGCCTACAACTAGAGTTCAGATATGAAGCTAGGGACTTGGACTGGGACAAATCCAGGGAGTCAACTGTACTTTATTTTTTGGAATTTCCCACATCAGTCTTCTGTGCCCTAATACTTCCTAAACCCCTGTTGCCTCCATTAGTTTAGAGAGGTTGGGAAGTGAAACCATGCCCAGCAAAAAGGTTTGAAAGTCCCCAATGGGTCCACTATGACTGAAGTCTTGGTCTGCAGGGTGGCACTATTGTGAGGTTGTAGAGCCTTGTGGAGTGAGACTAAGAGTCTTAGGTCACTGAGAGTATGCCCCTGAAAGGTAGCTCTCATGGGCCTGCTTGGAAGTTCTCCCAAAAGGGTTGTTACAAAAACCGAGTTCTCTGTGCTTCTTGCCAGTAAGTGAGAGTGTTTGTCCCCACACACGCTCTCACCATTGCTGTCTACCATTCACTATGGGCCCTCATTACAACTCACGATGCAGGCATCATACCCTTAAAACCTCTCTCATTGTAAGCTAAGTAAACCTCTTTGCCTTTTTATCTTGTGTCAGGTATTTCATTATAGTGACACAGAGCTAACCTGTTCAGGAATCTCTTTCTTCCTCCTCCTCTCTCCATGTCTGGTGAGTCCATCTAGCAGTTCCCCAGACCTGCCCAATGTTTTATCTGATTTCCAGGTGAGTTGAAACAACCCAACCTCTACTTCCATCGCTTCCTGCAACATGCACACATGCATGGGGATGCACACATGTTCACCTATGTGACATAAGGAGAAACTAACATGTCAGCTTTTCTTTTTTTAAGGGAGAAAAGTTTATTTTGGCTTATGGTTTCATAGGTTTAAGTTTCTTTTTTATCTTAAAGAGAATAAAAAACAGTAGCAAAATAACGACATAGACAAAAAAATGATACAGGGTTTCAAAACAAAATGATAGGAATTAACAGTGGTTATTATACTACATACTGTTATTTTCAATGAAGTTGCTCAGACTACCAGATGTAAGAATGCACAACTGATCAAACAATTAAAGAGAATAAAAAATAATTTAAAAAATAGAAATGATACAGAGCTTCACTAAATAAGAAGGTAGGAATTCACCAATGGTGGTTATATTGCATATTGTTATCTCCAAATTAGTTGTTTAGATTACCAGATATAAGCATGCAGAATCAGTCAAAAATTAAGCATTAACTGTTCCTTTCAATAAACCAATAGACATCAGCAGTACAATTAGCTCAGCTATCCGTATATATAGATACATATATTTCCTTCCTTCTTTCTTTTTCTTCTTTTCCTCAACCCAGTTGTTCCTTTCCTTTGAGTAATTTCTTTCCCTTTCACAATATCTGTTGTATTTTTGAGTTTTATTTACTCTTACAGCTTCTTTCAATAGGGAGGCAATACCATGTTTACACATGTAACACTGAGTTTATCTTTTGTATAGCTGAGTAGTACCCCATTGTATAAAAAAATACCACACCTTTTTTATCCATTCCTCGGTGGATGGGCATTTGGGTTATTTCCAAGATTTGACTATGACACATTGTGCTGCTATAAATAGGGGTGCACATATATCACTGTGGTATGATGCTTTTAATTCTTTTGAGAAAAGAGCTATTCCAGAAGGAGAATAGCTAGGTTGTTAAGTGGGACCTCTAATCCTAGTTTTGTGAGGAATTTACACACTGATTTCCACAGTGGCTGCACCAGTCTGCACTCCTACCAGCAGTGGAGAAGGGTTCCTTTTTCCCCATGGCCCTTCCAGCATTTGTTATTGGTTGATTTCTTGATGAGAGCCATTTTTTCTGGGGTGAGATAGAATCTCAGTGTGTTTAAATTTGCATTTCTCAAATGACCAATGATGTTGAACATTTTTTCATGTATTTATTTGCCATTTGTATTTCTTCATCTGAGAAGCATATATTAATCTCAGGTGCCCATTTTTGGTTTGGGTCTTTGAATTTTGGGGGCCTGATTGTTTTTTAATTCTTTATGTGCTCTGCATAGAAACCCTTTGTCTGAGGGACAGTCAGGTAAAATCTTTTCCCCAATTCATGGGTTTTCTTCTTACCCTGTTGGTAATTTCTCATGTCAGCTTTTCATCAGTGTGATAAAATGCCTGAGAAAAACAGCTTAAAGGAGGAAAGACTGATTCTGCTTTACAGTTTCACAAGTTTTGGCTCCAGGTCAGCTGACTCCATTGCTTTAGGTCTGTGGCAGAGCATCGTGGTGGCTGCTCACAGCAGAGCCATGGGCAGCAAAGGGCATGGCTCTTCTCATGGCAGCTAGCAAGCTGAGGAAAGGAGAGTCTGAGCCTGGGAGGAAGGAGCCAGGAACCAGATAGAGTCCCCAAGATCACGCCCCTACAACCTCATTTCACATTTCCATCACCTCCCAGTCGGGCCATCAAATTATGATAATGTCTGTGGATTAATCCACTGAGAAAGCCAATACTTCATGCTCTCATCACTTCTCTAGCCTTTGGGGAACACTTTGTATTTAAACCATGATACTGACCTTAGAAGACTGGTGAGAGGGATGGAGCTTTCCTCACACTGGGAAGCTCATCCAAGCAGCTGCTCCTTCCTCTGGTTCTCTGAAGGGAAGGACCATTCTCTTCCCACTCCAGGACTATGACCAGACTCCCCAGCGTGACTTTCCTCCTCCTCATGACTGTCCCACTGCTCCTCCTTGCCCATTCAGGACACAGAGCTAGGAAGATTCTCTTTGAGCATGTCGAGCAGTAGGCCTGGCTGCCTGCTAAATAAGCCTCACCTGACCAATCATTTCCAATGTCAGAGTTCAAAGCTTTGAACTTCTGAACGATTCTAAACATGTATCACTTGCCTTATCCTCACCTCAGTGCTGGGAGATGCCAGAGGGAGTTTTCATGCCCATTTCACAGCCCTGAGCCCTTCACTGAGAAATCTACCCCTAACACAGTAGAGGATCAGATGTGAATGAAGATATGCTGGGAATATGCCAGGATTCCCCACGCCTACACAGCCCCAAGGATACGAGGACTACTTGGTCTGATTTGGTTTTGAAAGCTCAGAATTGTAGTGAATGGAACATTGGCTTCAGAACCTGATAATCTGTGTGCAAATCCCACCACAGCTACCAGTGCTCTATGTGACTTGGTCAAGTCATACTTGAACCCCAGGGAAGGTTACACACCATTGCACCCTTGCACATGTACTTGAGGAGTGAGAAGTCGTGAGACGTAATTTAGGAAGCAGATCAGCCACTGGACAAAGAAGCTGCACACTTAGACCTGTGCAGCAGTGACTTCTTATACTGTTGTCATTCATCAACACGATGCTCCGCATTCCAACAGCAGGCCATTTCCAGGGGCGCTATGGGAACTTCTGGCTTAATTGGTAGGGTTTGAAGGTTGTAACGAACTATAAACGACTTAGGGCTACTCAATGTCTATTTATCTTCCTCTATATTTCCCCAAAATCTTTTTTAGAGAATAGTTTCCTGTTTTTGTGAAAGCTTTGTAAAATAACATAGCCAGAGGTTGCCTTGCCACTAAGAAAACCAAGGAACTGTGTCCCTTCTGTTGTAGACCTGGGATGGAAGGGGAAAGTATATGACAGCCAGGCTAAACTCCCTACCAGGTCTTTGGATCATGATACCACAAGGAAAGGAGGTCAGCCAGAGGACACTCATCATTGTAGCAGTGGTTTACTTTATAGGTCTTGCTGCAAGATGGTTTTCATGGTTCCCAGAGAAGTCCAGAGAGGCCAAACAACCTTCCTCTCTAAGTCTTATCCCTCTCACATCTTACCAATGTTGTGGTCCTTCAGCAGCACCCTTCCAACAGCTCTTCTACCAGCACTGTGAGTCAGCCCTGGTTTCTGTTGCTTGCAATCAGTGAACTCTAAAAGAGAAAAAAATGTAGAGTAGGGATCCAGTAAATATTTATGGAGTGCATGAATTAGTGAAGGAATGAGTGCATATAATGAGTGTATGAAGGGGACCCCTCCCTCCCTATACATTTATCTCATCCCTCTTTTCACGCTAGCTACAAGGGACCTTCTTTGGTGCCTCACTGTTCTTTGTTCTTGCCCTCCACACAGCCTTCACACTTGTTCTACCCTCTTCATGAAAAGATACTTCTTCCCTTTAGTAACTCTTCATCTTCATACTCATTCATTCAATGGGGAGAGCCTCCTATCCACCTAAACCATCACTAGAACAAGCCTTGTCATGTCTCTCATAGAGCATTGGTATTTCCATCAGTAGATAAAATACTCTTTTGTCTTGTTACTTCAATGATGCCCAAATTTATCTAAGTCCAGTCTCCATGGAGGCAAAGATAATGTCTACTTTACTTAACATCATATCTTTCTACCTGGTCCAGTGCTTTGAAGGCAGCAAGTGTTCGATAGCTATCTGGTAAATAAATCAATGAAAGATGTATGCTCCTTGGGAGGAGAGAACAGATATGAGCCCAGTAAGCACTCGTTAATGCCTGTTGCTGTGTTTGAACTGGATGCATAGGGTCAGTTCTTGGAGGCAAGTTGGTGAGCATGAAAATAGCCTGAGATAGAGGTGAGAGAGGGAAGTGGCTACTACAAACTTGGAAAGTGAACAGACAGGACAAAACAAGATCTAGCTTCTTCTTCTGCCCCTGGCAGTGGGCTGGTCTGGAAGCCAGATGTCCTTGCACCCAGCATGCTACTTGCCCTCTAGCCATTAGGAAACCTGTTCTGAATATTAAGCAGCCCATGCCACCCACATCCCCCCACACACCCACACTTCTAGAAAGAAAGGGGAACCCATAGAAAAACAACTCTTTAACTCCTTTGCTAGGGCTCTGGTGAATCATCTAGTCCCGTTGGGTCTGCCAGGAGCCTCCAAGGGGAAATGGTCACACCAGTGGGATTCATGCCTTATTCTTGGGGTCATGAGCTTCTGAGGAGACCCAAAGACCCAAGTCCCAGGGTCTGGGAAACTGTCTGGCTCCCCACAACCTCTCCAGGTGGTGACTCATCCTTTCATGGACCCTGGCAGCTTCTGTTGGCATTGGGAGCAGCAAATGAAATCACATGCTCCTGAAAACCAATCCCCCAACCCACTGGAGAAGGAGGAGGCTGGCCAGAGAGTGGGAGTGGGAACAAGAAGGGAAAGCATGGTTCTGAATTTTTAAAGTGTTTGAAAGAAAATGAGTGAGCTCAAATTAGCTGCTAGTAATTTAGAACGATGGGGCTGTTTTCACTCTAGTACTTCATAAATAACTTTGGATCGAAAGTTTCCAAGGATTGACAGAGCACTTCAAAGGCCCTCACCAGGGAGGAAATGAGATTTTCCCTCCACTCCCTCTCCACTCAGGTGAGGATTGAGGTCACCAGCTGGAGGGGCTCATCAGGGGTGTGTCCCCACCAACTCACTGGCAAATGACAGAGAGACTGGCTGGCTGACTGAGGAGCTTCCCAGCCAGCAAGCTAATGGAGAAACTGACCAGAAGGCTGAGAGACTGGTGAAATAACCAAGGGACCACTGGGCCAATGGAGTGGTTGATACACTATTGAATGGACCGACAGCCTACTAGACAGACAGATGCACTAATGGCGTGTCAACAGACCAACTGACTGGCTGACGGATTATTTTGTCAGGGAACCTGTGGATTAGAAGTTTAACTTATCTGCCTGCCCACAAGGCTGAGCAACCGGTTGACCAGATGACCAACTGACTAATACACCGATATAACAAGCTAAACACATATCAACAGGAGAGTATGGGAAGGATGAAGCATCGGTGGGTGGATAGATTAACCCACCACTGATGTGCACTATTGTCAGAGATAACTCAGATGGCCAAGACCTCACACAGTAAGGAACATCCCCAAAGGATGATCAGATGTTAGAAGAAAGTGATAACAGACACAAAAAGATAAAAACCTAAAATGACCACTATAGACGGAAGAAAGAGGACCCTGGTGGTCACATAGGAGATAACCCAACATTACTGACATCCAGATTTGCAAAAGGAAACTGAGATTACAACACAATGTCAAGGTGTGAGTCTCCTATTTGGTTCTCCTAGAAGATGGTTAAAGCAAATAAGCAAATGACCAAATCAGTTCATCAATGGTCTCTCTTTTAACATCCTTCTGACCCTCTTCCCCCAGCACCATCACTGACACAGCAGACTCATTCATTCTCCTAAAGTCCTAGACTAGGGGGGTATAAAATGTAGTCATGGTGATGTTCTGGTTATAGGATTATGGGTGATTATTTTTCCTTTCATTTTCTAATTATATCCTTTAATGTGGCTGTATTCATTTGCAATGGAAAAATCACATTTACAATTTCAGAAGGAAAAATAAAAACAAATTTTGTCTCTTTTTCTCTTTTGCTACATACTCGATAAATATTTCTTGATGAATGGGTCCAAGGTGTCTTCAAGACTTTCCTCTCCTTACTTTTTGATGTAACAGTTTATAGAGTACCTACTAACCCTTTCTCTCTTTTTCCTAGATTAGTAGGACAGCCCCTGCAGCCTCTGCTTGTTCAAGTCTGCCTTTCAGAAGATGCTAAAAGAATTTCCATGTTTCTCCTTAAGAATTTCCAGAAGTTGCGGGGAGGGGAAGCCAGGTGTCTATTTGGTTATTCAAAATTCAAAATTTTTAATCTAGAATTACTGGAGCTTGAAGTTATTTAAAGTTCTTCTGCATGCATACATCTACCCACTATGTGCATGTATGCATGCACACACACATACACACACACACATGAGGGTGTGCACACACACATGCACACAAATACTGCCATCTTCCCTACTCTAACTCCTCACAACTCCTCAGTGTCTCTCAGGATTTTATTTTATTTTATTTTATTTTATTTTATTTTATTTATTTTTCTTTTTTGCGGTACTGGGGATCGAACTCAGGACCCTGCACTTGTTAGGCAGGCGCTTATTCCACTGAGCTATATCCCCAGCCCTTCTCAGGATTTTTATGTAGGTATACATCTCATAGTTTTCTCCCAGGCAGCAATGGAAATCCCACTCCCAGTGTACCCCACCATTATACTGATAAATTCATCCATCTGTCCGTTAAAAATACCCAGTATTTACCCAAGATTGCAGGTCTGTGGAATCCCCAAAGGAAGAGAAAGGGGGGCTGACATTTGCTGAGCTCTTAATATGCCAAGCATCAAATTCACTTACATTATCTATTAGTGTACTCAGTAAAGTATGGAGTTATCCCCATCTTAAGGATGAGAAAATGGAAATACTGGGGGTTAAGCAAGGACATTCCCCTAAGGTCACATTTCTAGGAACCAACAGATGTACCTAATTCCAATACCTTTGCCTTGTCATCTGGTTGGAAAAATGTGTTTTACTCATTCACTCACTTATGCATTCATTCATTCATTTAGCAAACATTGATTAAGCATTTACTCCATACCAGGACAGTATCACATGTGGAGAACATAATGGTGAACAAGACAAGAGATGTTGTCTACCTTAATGGAGCTTACCGTTTATTAAAAGAGAAAGATAAAAAGTCTATCATCTATCTATCATCTGTCTATCATCTATCTAGACACAAATTTTCACTGAGGACAGAATGAAAACACAGGAGAGGGTAAATTTACCATAGTGCCGTACAGTTTAAAAATTCCCTTACAAAGTCTATGTGGAACCCATTCTTGAAAAACAAAGCTCTACAGATACATTGAAGAGCAGAATAGTGAGACCTAGTACAGAGTCTGCAAAGCTGCTCTCCATGGAGCACGGCTAAGCAGGACCATGGTTGGACAAAGGAGAAAGCACAGGTTTACAACTATCAGGCAGCCTTCAACAGGGTGATGAAACTTGGAATTGAATGAGGGCTCGCATTACACTGGGAGAGCAGGGAAGAGCACCATGCAGATCTTTAGAATCAGCTCGAGGTGGATCCATCCAAAATTTTCTTAAACAATCTTAGCTTAAGGAGAATATGAAGAGCTGAGAAATATGGACCTTCTCCAAATAAAGAGTCATCAAGCAGCCTATAAAAGAAAATATGTGAAAATACAGTGTCAAGGTCAAATTATTTTTGGCTTGAGACAACCAAAATAAAATAATGAATTGTTTCAAAAATTTCAAACATTAAACACAATATGCTTTGAAATTTTGGAAAGATGAAGAAAGACAAGCACAGTACCTGATTGTCTGAAGACTTGTGCTACTTGGGCCAAATGAAAACAAGAGGCACACACAGTCCTGCATTGGCCTAGAAGCTACCCCTAGCTGAAGCAGGCCTTCTGGGGCCAACTATATTTTCCACTCCTCTTCCAAATGCTCTTTCAAGACCCACTGCAAAACTCACTTCCCCTTATATGTTCCAGCAAGAACGGGCCTGAGGGTTCCTATCTTAATCTGCATCTGGCATGCAGCATGGTCTTCAGCAAGATCCTTAGACTCTCTGAGCTTCTGTTTTCAGCAAAATGAGGAAAATCATAGGATTGTTTCAAGGATAGAGATTAGGCTATTTCTCTGTTACGTTGGCTATTTTCACCTGATCAACATCCTTTCCTTTTCTGGCAAGAACATCTGCCTTGCCCCTAGAGAATTGTTCCTTCCTCATTCTGTCAGGCCAGCTCGACTTAGTTGGGGCTAGCTCCACCTCTAGGATTCTGAGGTGGGTATGTACCTCAAATGCTCCCAATAAGATTCACTTCTGGGGCTCATCTTTGAACTCAACTGCTGAGCTAGTTCTGAGGTGAACTACTATCCTATTATCACAAGAGCAGAGCCTACCTGAAGGTAGATCTACACTAGATTGAAATTAAGAAGTGAATGGAAATGGCTGCACATTTGAATTCAGCCATACTTGAAATACCATAGATGAGGGGTTTTTTTTGTTAATTTAAGGCAATCTGAGTTCACAATCTGTCCTTGCAATCTACTATGGTTTGGATAAGCTTCCTCCAAAGAAAGGCCCATGTGTTAAAGACTTGGTCCCTATCATGTGGTGCTATTGGGAGATAGAACCTTTAAGAGGTGAAGCCTGATAGGGAGGAAGTTAGGTCCCTGAGGGTATTTCCTGGAAAGAGATAGCGGACTCCAGCACCTTCCCCTCTCTCTTTGCTCCTGGACACCACTAGGTAAGTAGCCTTCTTTGTCACAAGCTCACTTCTGCGATGTGCTGTGCTGCCACACGCCCAAAGCAACAGGGCCAAGTGACTATGGTTTGAAATCTCTGAAATCATGACCAAAAATTAACCTTTCTTCTTTTTAAGTTTACTGTGTCAGATATTTGTCATAGTAACAGGAAGCTACCTAACATACCATCAAAAGAATCTTGACCAATGTCCTCACATAGAAAGAGATGGTCATGGACTAAGATAATGATTAACATGGTGAATTGTTGTGTTGTCCAAGAATCCTGTCAATAATGAGTTGGAAGAGGCAGGGGAGAAGACTCAAAAACTCAGGATCCTCACTGACATTGCCCAAGGACCGAAGTTAAGAATAGGAAAGCAGAAAAAGACCCCAGAAGTCTAAGAAGTGTCAGATTGCTTGATTCCTGGTACCCCCCCAAAAAAGTGTCAGATTACAATCATTTTCACCACTTACTGAGGGCTTATTCCATGCCACACATATTAAAAACATATTCATTTATTCAACATGTATTTTACAGCATCTTTTGTCTACCAGGCACTGTTCCCGGGAGCCTTCTTTCTAGTTAGAAAGTTGAAGTAACTCTTTCAGGCAGGCACTATAAGTCCCATTTTAGAGCTCAGAGAAGGAGGGTAAGTTAAATCTTTGGGGCAAAGGCAGATTCAAGATTCTGCTCTGGTCTAACTTCAATGCCTGTGCCCCATGATCGCTCCAGGCTGCCATCTGCTCCCTGGGAACATCACCCACTTTGTATTTGTACCTAAGACAGGAAGAGGGAGCTGAGTGTTCCATATTCGCCTCTGGCTCGGAGCTGGGACCGACAGCATCTCAGCACTGGCCGTGTTTATGTTGTGCGTCAGACAGGCCTGAGTGTGTCTGCCCAAATGGACTGTGAGTTGTATGATGGTGGCTGGAGATTTGGTCTGAGGATCCTCCGCCAGGCAGGGAAACTAACAGAGGGCTATGTTTGGTCACTGTGCTCAGCCTGTGGCTTCTCAGTTCACCCACGATCCTAAGTTCAAAATACATGCCACCTGCTCCACTTTATCCCTGTTTGGGGAAGACACCACAGGGGCAGAGAAATCCGGCTTGAATGTCACGATAGTAGCTTGAGCAAGTCACTTACCTCCTCTCTGCCTTATTTTTCCTACACAAAAAGTGGGAATAAGAAGACCCCACCCCTACCCCCAAGCTTGCTACAGGGACTAGACAAGATATGAGATGAATGTGTTCTAGAAACACATCTAGCATGCAGTAGGTCTTTACTAAGCCCGAGTTGTATGCCTCTCTCCCGGTAGCTCTCTTCCCTGCAAAAGCCTCGCTCACCTGGGGCTCCCCTTCACCCTTCAGGCCTGGCCCCCACCCCCATCTAGCCCTAACGACTTCTGCAGCCCATCCCTAGAGGCAGTAGCTGAGAAGCCAGAGAGTCCCAGGGCCCCCAGGCTCTTTAATCAGCCTTGAGGGTTACAAGTGGTGGGGCCTGCAAGTGATTTGGTACTGGGTACAACAAACAGGCCTGCAGGGAATCACTGCAGCAGAAAGATGTTGGCACGTCTCTATAGCAACTCGGGGAAAATATTTCATGCAAAAGTCCATCTGCTGTAACATAAAGGGAGTCCCAGCCAATAACTGAGTTACAATGAGTTATAAATTAATCTTAATGTGCAAGTTTTATTTTAACCAAACCACAAAATACACACACACATGCTCACACACACACACACACACACACACACATCTATATGCATATATACACATACTAAATATAGTCTTACACACACACACACACACACACACACACACACACCCCACGTGCAGTCACGAGACAACAGCAGCATAATGGTGACAAATTTACCCCGTCTTATGGTGCTGATTAATCAGCAAGCAGAGTATCCACCTGGGGGCTGGATGACATGGCCCAAGCAAGTGGACCTCCAGAGCCACTGTTACGAGGACAGATAAACTCACCAAGTTACTTAGAGCTGTCGTATGAGCCAGAGCTAAAATCTCTTTGTTGGTTTTGTCAGTTTCTCTTCAGGAAAAAAAAAATTCAGTTTTTTTGTTCCTGATGTCTTTGTAAGGAGACATTTGCATTGATTCATCCATATAAAATGCTTTGTAGAGGCTATCAAAGTGGAAAAAAACAACGTGATAATTCGCATTGTGATGCTTTTAATTTTCCATGTTGTCAACACTTCAAAGTGGGCCGGAGCTCTGCTTGGGAGATCAGCGAT
Source organism: Dinomys branickii (assembly GCA_004027595.1). Lineage (NCBI taxonomy): Eukaryota > Metazoa > Chordata > Mammalia > Rodentia > Dinomyidae > Dinomys > Dinomys branickii. Next base: position 129,489 of record PVLD010003067.1, read on the forward strand.
GTCTCTGCTGCATGTCGTATCTAGGCTACAGCTGTCGGCAGCTCTGGGGCGCAACGCCCACTCTGGCTTAGGATCGCTCCCCTTTTACTTTTTTTCCTTCCCCGCTTTCCATGTCTGCACTACAAAATTCATGTGGCCTGGAAAAAGAACAAGGGTGGTGGTGAGTGGGAGGGGAAGGTGCTGAGCAGAGCTAGGTGTCCAGCATCTTCTTCCCTAGACAGAGATGGTTTCCCAGCTCAGACCTCCAGGCCACCTCAGGCAGAGGGGAGAAGACGATGAGTTCACCTTGATCCTAAAGAAACACCACAGCTTGTCACCATCCCTTAGCCTGCACTGTGCCAAGGGCTTGCATTGTGTCCCTCCACCCCACCCCAGGACCCCTTGAGGAAGGTGGCATTTTTGTCTGTGTGTGACATCATATTTCATGTGTAACTGGCGCTCAGAGAGGCAGCGTGAGTTGAGCAGGGTCCCCAGGGAAGCTGTATAACCTGAATTCAATTTGGTTTGGTCTCACTCTACTGCCCAGGCTTATTCTGTGTGCCTAGAAAGACACAATGAGGCTGCCCCCAAGAGAGAGAGTTCTAGCAGTTGATCTCTACCCTCCAAGCTTAAAGCAGTACCGAATCCAATTTATTAGCCCAGACATGGACTTGGACTTGAAGCACATTCATTGTCTTTTTCGGCCTCACAACATGCCAAAGCCGACAGTACAACCCCCACTTCCAAGTGAGCACGCCATGGCTCAGGTTGCTCAAGACATTTTCTTGGGAGGTGACCCAGATCCAGATCCCAAGGCCTGGGCTCTACAGAGGCCCCTTGTACCTGCCTCCAGCTGGACCCATGTCGCCTCGGCTTGAGGGTAAGGCCATGACTGCAGCCCCGCAGGGCTCGCTGCCTGCCTCTGTGCCTTCCTCAGGGCTGAGCATAGCTTTGGCTGATTGCTGAGAGCATGTGGACTTGCTGAAACACAGTGGGGCGGGCCCGGGCAGAGGGGTCAGCAAGGGGAAGAGGGCAGGAACACCCTGTTACCAGATCTGGAGGAGAAATGGAAAGTGAAATACTTGGAAAGTGAGTCGGGCCTGCCTGGAGGAAAGTGTGTGGGGATGTTTCCGAAGGCCTGGATGAGCAAGCCTTTCCCCACCCACCCCCACACCTCGCTCACTGGAGGTTCAGGGCTGTGTTCAGAAATCCCCATGGAGGCTGCTCTGACCTGAGTCCCTGGAGCTCAGGACACTTCCAGGGACAGTCCCTGAAGAGTTGGGAGATGCTCTCTTGGAAGCCCCTGGATCTGCAAAGGAAGCCCCTGGGGCTCACTGACCCTCCCCTTCTCCTGGAAGGACAGGCACATCAGCTGCAGGATCTCAGGTCTCCACTATCCAAATCCTCCCCCAGGGGCCCAGAAAGGCCCTCCCAGCCAGGGTGACTAGATTTGCAATCGGCATCCAAGACCTTCCATCAGACCTGTTGAGTTCGGGCCTTGGAATAGAGAGCCTGCAGCTGTGGGAGACGCCTCCGACTGGCCACTAAGTGCGTTTGCAAGAACAGCTCTACATCGGTCCCACTGCAACAGAGTTAGGGATGAGCAGGCAGGAAATTTGACTAACAGACCGGCGCTCCCCCTCAGTTTTTCCCAGTGCACTAAATAAAGAGCATACCTTTCAAAGGCCCACCCACAGTAACTTTCATGTGGCCAGGTTTTCTTCACTAAGCAAGTCCTCTCTCAACGGCCTGTTCCGTGGCCACCGAATTGTGTCAGGGAGCACAGTGTACCATACTTCTGCTAAGTGCTGGGAGGCCATCTTAGGAACCCTCAGGCTGGCTGGAAATCCATCCTCTGGGAGGCTGAGCCAAAAGCAGGGCCTCTACTGACCTCTGCTCTCCCCTTAGCCCTGGCCAGAAAGCAATAGTCCAGCACACTGTGGGAAGCCCTTTGCTTAGCAAAGCAAAGCCTCACATGCCCGCCCAGGAAAGCTCAAGCCAGGTCTTTCACATGGCGGATTTGGCTCCTGTTAGCAGGCGCTTGGAGAGGCAGTGAAGCTGAACGCCTGATCCTCACCCACCCAGAGTTCCCCTAGCCTGGGCCCATCATCCCTCAAATCCAAGCCAGGGTCCCTCAGGAAAAGCTACCCTTAGGTGGCAGAAAGTTGTGTGTTCAGGAGCCTAAGGGCAGACCTCTGATGGGAGGCCATAGAGCACAGCAGCTAAGAGCTTGGAGTCCATTGTGGTTGAGTGTCCCCCATGCCAAAGTCTGTATGTAAAAGCTTGATCTCCAAAGGGGCAGTATTGGGAGGTGGCAGTACTGGGCCTAATGGGAGGTCTTTAGGTCATTGGAGGCATGCCCTCAAAGGGGACTGTGCAACCCAGTGCCTACCACTCTCTTTTGCTTTCTGGCTCAGGACACGGGCACTTCTTCTAATAGGTATTTCTGCCATACTATGCTCCCTTCCCCAGAAACTCAAACCTTAGGGAGTATTTAATGTTGGATTTAAAGCTCTACAGTGATGAGCCAAAATAAACCTCTCTTTACTTCATAGGTGCGTGAGGTATTTTGTTATAGCAACATGAAGTGGACTAATACACAGACCTTGCTTCAAATCCTATATCTACCACTCACTAGCTATGGGACCCTGTACTGTCCCTCAGGAGCTTCAGTTTCCCTATCTGATAAATGGGGGCAACAACATCACCCATCTTTTGCAGTTTGGGTGATGGTAAACAAGATACTACATATGAAATGCTCTGGAATATGGCTCTACATGTATACACACACACACACACACACATATACACGCACAGAGTCAGTCAAGGAGCATTCTGAGGGCATAGGCTACAGCCTACATCTCTGTATTTTCATAGGATGTGAGAGTTGGATAGGATGTTGGAAAATAGCAGCAGCCAAAGAGGGGACATGTCCTGGCTGTAGCCGCCAACTGGTATGTGGCAGAATGCGATTGAAATGCATTTCTTATTTCTTTACATTCCCTCTCCTCATTAATTATGTGTTTAACAAATATTTAGGCTGACCACTCCTTCTGTGTCAGACCCCGGGCCTAGGCTATGTGGGGGCACAACACGGCCCCAGCACGCCTCTCCATAGTTCTCTAAACTCCCATCCTGCGCACACCAGTCTCAGACACACCAGATGCCTGAGCTGCTTGGTCTTGGTCTCAGCTAAAAGCCTCACTTCCCTCCGTGGGTGGTAGGCTCACTGTGGACAAGCAGTTTGTCTTTACTAATGCTGGGGAGAGGATGCACACAGGACAGCCAGAACCACACTGAGCTGTGCTCTTCCATGCGGGGGGCTGTCTCTCCCCCATGAGAGTAGGAGTGGTCTGCAGGCAAGGATCTGCTCTTAGCTATGTCAATGCCTGTCATAGAGCGGACTCTGCACATTGTGGTTGGATGAATGACTCAATGATTGCACAAGGAAAATAATGCTGGGAGCTCATTCGTTTATTCACTCACAAGGTATGTGTCTTTGCGAATTTACTCTGGACCAAGTTCTGGCAGGCCCTGAGATACAGAGATGATGGGTGGGACTTTGTCCCCGCACTCAAAATGGTCCCGTAAACAGACCACAGCTATAATAATAATAGTCACATGTAGAGAAACCAGGGGGCCCGGAAGAAAGAGAGGTCAGTTCTGCTGCAAGGGGAGGAGGAAGCAGGAAAGGAATAGAACTGAGTGACACCTTAGCAAATTCTGCATAGGAAAGTCTATCAGGCAAACGGGGACAGGGCAGGCTTTCTGAGCACAGGACGGACATGTGCAAAGGCCCTGGTGTCTGATATACTCTGGAAAATATCAGCTTTACAATTGGACTACACTTACCACAATAAGAATAACAATAAGAGCAAATATTTGTAGGATACCAAGAAATGTTCTAAAGCTTTGATTATATTAACTTATTAATCCCTCCATAAGACTATTGTTATCAGACAGAGAAAACAAAGACAGCAAATAATTGGTCCAAAAATTCATCTCTAGTTAGGGGCAGAGCTTCTCAGGAAGTGAGACAAAGCTAAAGATACCAACACTGACCTGGTCACAGGGGACCTTAAATGTCAGATAGAGGCAGTGGAATTGAGACCTTGATGCAGGAGAGCCACTGATGGATTTTAAGCAAGGGAATACCCTGTTCTTTTTTCCATTTTTATAGCTCCTTCTGGGACAATAAGGATAGGTTCAAGGCTTCCTGTGGCTGTGAGTTTAGAGAAGAGCAGTAACCTCTTGTATACTTTCAATAGAAGATGCATAGCAGAAACACAACTATCCATCAGCAGGACCATGGGTGACTAACCCATGTGATATGCACACTGTAAAGAATTATACAGCAGCGAAAACAAATCACAGCAGCATGAAACAATAAGGCTGAATCTGAGTGTATCAGCTAGTGATTGCTGTGTAACAAACCACTACACATTTAGCAGCTTAAGTGTCGATTACATATTCCATTCACAATTCATTATTGGGTAGACATATTACACTGGGCATAGCTATGTTGTCTTTCTGGCTTCAGTCGGATTTCCTCATGAGTGCCAGGTCACCAGGGTCACCAAGAGGCTGTGCTTCTGAGGCCCGACTGGTGTTCCTTGAGACAATAATGGCAATTAAGCCACATATTTCTCATCACCCAAGACAGCCCAAGGTATGGGACTTGCGGGTTTATGAGGAAGAGCACAGCCCTTTTAAGACCAGTGTTAGACTATTTTTTGTTGCCATAAATTAATACTACATACTGGATGACTTATAAAGAGGATAAATTCATTAACTCATAGTTCTAGAGGCTGGGAGGTCCAAGAGCACGATGCCAGTATCTTGGGAGGGCCATCTTGCTGCACTGTCACCTGGTGGAGGACATCACTTGGTGAGATAGCAGCTTTGCTACCTCAGGGGTCTTTTCCTATAAAGCCACTGATGCCATCGTGGAAGCCCCACTCTTACGACCTCTTCTCACCCTAATGCCCCCACCTGCAAATATCATTACATTAATGTATAAATTTTGGGATTAAGTTTCCAACACATGAACTTTTGGGAGACACATTCAAACCTTAGAAAAGCCTAAACCCAGAACGAGTGCAGTTCCACTTCTACTACACATTATAGTAGAACAATACATCAACCACGCCCAGATTTAAGACATGGGAAAACAAACCCTGCCTCTCGATGGAAGAAATTTCAAAACTGTGTTGCAGACATAGGAGCAGGAAGAGGGATAACTGCAGCCGTATCTGCAAACACTGTGCCGTTTGATAACATAGTAAGTAGGAAAAAAGTCAACTGCAAAAAATGGTATACAAAGTGATACCCTCTCAGAAAACTTACATTTAGCCTTTAGGAGTGCAGTTAGATAAGATCTCATTATTTCAACAAAGAAAGCAATAGAGCAACAAACCGGAGGCAGGCTGACGGCTCCCTTGGATAACAGAAGACGAGGAATTTTATTGGGAAATTGTACGTTTTTTAATGCAAGTTACTGTCATAGCTTTTGTTTTCATTATTAAAAACAAACATTTGAAAGCAGACCGTGTGAGAAATGAATGATAATTAGTCTGCATGAGAATACTTGAGGTCTAGAAGGGAAAGGGCTTGAGAGAGAGGAATAGACCAACCCACGGGCCACACAAAGGGTCAGATAGTGCATTAAGGGACGTGGTAAGTAATGAGGGGGAAAGAGAGTCGGGGTCACTTCCGGAGCACCAGCCTGAGGAACTGTGTGACAGTGCCACTCCTGAGCTGGGGACCCAACAGAAGAAGACAATTTGGGGAAAACAAAGCCCTGTGTTTGGAGTGTCTAGAAGACCCATAGAGCAAGGACCTGCAGGCTGTCAGTTTTCTGGAATTTGGAGAGGAGTCAGGGCCAGAGGAGCAGGAGCTCTGTTCCCAGAAAACCCTGTGTTACATCAGGACGGAAGGCCTCCCTTCTGCGGCCAGCTACCCTCAGCTGCGTGGCCTTGGTGAGGCCCCGGCCGCCCCCAGCCCCTTCTAGACAGCTCCTCAAGCCACGTCCACAGCCAGGTTTTCTTTCTAAGCTGCCGGGGCCTCCGCCCTGAAACCCTGGGCCAAGCAAATAAGCCTGAGGTGGTGGCCGGGGGGCCCAGCATCAGTACCCTCCCCCAGCAGAGCCAATGGGACCCCAGAGGGGGCTGGATGTTTGTGCAGATGACATGTTTATGGCCCAGCCTCTCCTTACTCATGCTCTTGGCTTCCCCTCTCTGATTTTGGTTGGGTGGATCCCAGTTCTGCTGCTGGATTTGGGAGCCTTGGGGCTGGGGCTGAACAGAGGTTCCTTTAACAGTTCCAACCCAGGATGGTTCCAGCCCCTTCTCCCTCTCCCCCTAGACTTCATCTTCTACCACACCCAACTTTATTACGGAATGCAGCATCTCAGAGCTGGAAGGGCCCTGGCCTCCCCTCACCCAATACCTCTTTCTATAGAGGAAGAACGTGAGGCCCTGGGAGAAGAAGGGACTTGCCCAAGGTCTCCCAAGCAGGTAGAGAGAGAAGATCCAGGCGCTCTGGCTTAAAGCACCAGCCTCCAGAACTGTCCTCCCCACAGCAGCTTGCTTGGATGAAGTTTTGTTTGGGAAAAGCCAGTTCAGCTTTTTCAAGCCTGCAACAGTAACTCTCCCCTCCCAGGGAGGCAGCAGACAGTGACGGACTCTGCTTTTACACTTTAATTCCATAGGAAATTGGAAATTGCCTGTCAGAGGTGTCCGGGTGGCCCAGCTGCCGGCCGCCCCACACAGACCCAGGCTGCTCCGCCCTAACCTGGCTGCCACAGAGCCCCGCTTCTCCTGCTGTTTAGCTGGGGGGGGGGGGGGCTTTGCGGAAGCTCTCCCAAAGGCTCCCATGGATTTTCTCCCTGCTCTTCCTTCCAGGGAAGGATGATAGAACTCAGGACACAGCAGCCAGGTCTGGCTGGGGCCCTAAACCCTGACATTTAGCTGTGCTGTTTTCCACCTCGGGCTCTTGGGAGACTCTGGCCTGCAGCTCCAGCCTGGCTTCATCATCATCTCCTGCGCTGAGGTCACAGGTTACTTGGATGAAAAGCTTCTAAGCCAGCCTTTAGGGTTCTGGGGTAACCAGGATCTGCAAGGCGCTGCAATGCTGCCTTCCAAAGCCTGTTACCTTCCCAGGGTTTCTGAGGCTGCATCCCGTCACACTTCTCTCTTCCCTTCCCTGGCCACTCCTGCACTGGGACTCTGTGCTGGGATCCCTGTCTCATCTAGAGAACCAGCCTAGAAACCTCCGAAGGTCAACACTGCTTTGCATAGTCATTAGAGGTACAAATCTCCGGCACTACCCTGTCTGGGTTGAATCCCAAAATCATCACTTGCAAGTTTTGTGACCTTGAACAAATTGCTGTGCCACGCTCCCATTTGCTCATTTGCAGTATCACTGCACAGCCCCAGATGTGTGGGGTCGTGGTGATGGTTATGTGGATGTAAGACACTTGAGAAATGCTAGTACTACTTATTCTCTACTTTAGCAACCACCATATCTAAACCCTCACCCAAGGCCAGAGCTGGGCTACTGGGGACAGCAGGTACTCATGAACTGACCCTTTGAGTAACTGGCAGAAAATACAGCAAAAGAAGCATTGAGTCCTGTGCTTGGCGTTAGAGTTTCACCGATGAGCAAGATGGACAGCCTTTGCCTGCGGAGTGATCACTCCAGTGGGGAAGCAGAGACAGAACAGAGTAATCGCACAGAAGCGCGCGGGTGTGGGGCAGACGTGCGCTCAGAGACCCTGCGGAGGCGCGCTTCCCCTGGACTCAGAAGGAGGCTGCGACAGCTGATGTGAGAGAGACAGAGACAGAGACACAGAGACACAGAGACACAGAGACAGCAACAGAGGCAGAAAGGTAGTTGTAAGGGTGTGCAGTGGGGAAAGTGTTCCCCACAAAAGGCGCATCCTGAACATATGTGTGAGGCCTTGAGACCCCTGAAAGAACTAGTTAATGCTTAGTATGGCTGGAGTGAGGAAAAGAATAAGCAAAAGGCGAGGCTGGAGAGCTAGAATGAAATCAGACTTCGAGGGACTTGTAGGTTTGTCCTGAAGGGACTGGGGAGATTTGCCTCCTAGACGGCCTGTTCAGTGTGATGGGTAAACAAAGGGGTCAGGCTGAGGAAAGATGGCGAATAAACTCCAGTCTTTAGAATGACATTTGAGGCCACTCCCAAACGAGCCCACTGGACCTTCCCAATCTTCTCTCCTAATAAACTGAGTTTTTGAAAGAATCATTGAAAATTTACAGGCATGAGTATGCCTTACTTCCCATAAAGTGCACTGTCTCTGTGAGAAATTGTTCCCTTTAGGATGCTTTGTGGCTTCTCTGCTAGGCGTATCACAGGAGCTTCCTGCCAGGTCCAGGAGTACCACTGCCTCCCCAGAGAGGCATCAGAATTCACTTCGGTCTGCTTCCAGAAGATCCTAATGGACACTTGCAACTAGGGACATAACAACAAATTTCTCCACTATGTTGTCCCCATGGAACATCTGGATGAAAAAAAAAATCACTCACAAAAAAAGCCAACCTAAAGGCTATGGATAGAGTAGGGAGATCGGTGACGGTCCCTGATCTTCTCTTGGGAAGCTAGAGAGGCTGTGCCACAAAGGAAATGTTTGAGTTTATTTCTATGCGTAGGAGTGCTGATATCACTTGAATTTTTTTTTCCTTTTGTCTTTTTGAGAGAGGGTCTCACTATGCAGTTCAGGCTGGTCTCGAACTTACTTTGTAGCCCAGGCTGGCCTCAAACTCAGAAAGATCCTCCTGTCTCAGCCTCCAGGCACTGGAATTACAGGCTTGCGCCACCATGCCTGACTTATGAGTTGAATTTTGAAAACTTGGCCCCTTTCCTCTCTGTTGGCTCCAGGCTCCCTGATACAGCCCCACTATCCAGAAAAGGTTGTACTGAGGTGGCATAAGGACTATGGTCAGTATTGAAGGTTTTACTGTGGTATTTTAAAAACCTAAAAAGCAAAGCAAAACAAACAAACAAAAAAGACAATAAAGCCTCTGGGAGTAAGCTTCAAAATCAATATGTAATTGATTAAAGCAGAGACAAAAAGTCACCTAAATATGGCCAGATGGTCCCCAGTTCTAAAATCTTGGCTCACAAACATAGATCTAAGGAAACAGTAGATTCCTATTACAAGTACTATAGTGGATGAAATGTACAGAGAAACTGTCTTGGTATACACACCTAAAAATACTGGAGAAAGTATCAAACCTTCTTTTTACATGTATAGACCAAGTGGGAAAGCATATCCGACCTGAGAAGAGAGAAACCAAAGGAAACTTGGGCTCCACAAAGATAAGCATGGATGCCAGCATTATCCCTGTGGCCATCTGTACATTTCTAAGGCCTGGAGCTTGGGTTTTAACTCGCTACATATCTGAAGCCAGGTGCTTGCATCAGAAGTACACACAAACGTCTGGAGACAAAAGGCAAAACTCAATGCCTCCATAAATGGGAAGTCAGATCGGAGGCTCTCTGCATAACAATCTGTGACCTCTGATAAGAGACACCCGCAGACAGATGAGTGTCCTTGTCTTTGTCATCTTTGGTTTTGAATACATTGGCACAAGGGAAAAAGTCACCTGAGTGGCTCTTTAACCACATCCTATGCCCAGGTGGACTGTGGGGCTAATTGAAATGACTCATGAAGCCCAAAATCTCAAAGCCAAAATGCTATTCATAGAGTTCTCACAGCGGCACTCTAGGTAGCTAATGGAAGACTCCTCAAAGGAATGAGCGTCGGAATCAAAGCCTCAAAGAATTTCTAGAGCTAATATGAGCTCACAGTCAAAAACTATAAAGCACACCTGGAAACAAACTACATGGGGAAACAAGAATCAACAAGAATCACACTAAAGAACCTCAACAGGGAGCAAGTACCTGGTTAAGCACACCAGAGCTGTCCCACACATGGAGACTTTTAGAGGACAAGGGAAATCACCTGGGCAGAAGTCTGGAAGTGTTTCGGACACATTGACTGGTCTTTCACCCTTATATTTTTCTATTCCACTTGCTTCCCTGCCCCAAGTTTTGCTGAGAAATCAGCAGTGACAAAAGGGTTGGTAAACTGAGTCATGCCTCCTGATAATAGATTCTAGTCCTCTGACAGAGTTAAAAGCAAAAATGAATTGAAAAAAATCTGAAACTGCAGCCAATCATTTTCCAGCAAGATAAAAAAGACACAGTACGGAAGGTTGGAGGTTGAGCCAAGTATAAATGAACTCAAACTATTAAAGCTGTGACCTGACCCTACCCCAAATTGATCAAGAGGAAAAGTGAATTATGACATAATTATGGGAACCATCAGTTATGACAAAAAATTTTCATCTAGGTAAATAAAGAAAATTATATTTGGTCTTCACTGTTATTATATATAATGGATGGAATACAATTTTAAAAATTTTAAGTCATTTGAAGAAGCAGAGGGTTAAAATGATCAAATATTAAGAAGAAAACACAACCAACATAGATAGACTTGCTGAAGGATACAGTTGTAGGTACTGGTCAACAAGAACGTTAGAACAACAGTGCTATAAACATATTTAAATTTTTAGAGGTAAATAAGATAAATGGGTGAAGAGATTGGATATTTCTGCAGAGAATTATAAGTTATAAAACTGATAAAATGGAAATTCCGGCATTATACTGTATAAAGTTAATATTTAATTGAATGAGGCCCCCTGAGAGAAGACAGAGTAAAAAAGCACCAGGAGTCTATTTCTCTGCCTAACCCTGGCAGAATCTTCCTGCTTTCATTATTTTGGAGTTCTAGAGTCTATCAAAAGCCTGGCAATTCCAGAAGAAGGCTTGCGTGGGTTTCAGGAGTCATTTCAATTAGTCCCACAGAAATGAAATTAGGGCCAATTTCAGCCCCATGTCAGGCCCTGTGCTTAGGTTCCTAGAGCAGCCCGTATGTACATGGCTTTAGCAAGCTGGGGGCAGGGACAGCTAAAACCCTGTTCTCCGTATTTGGGGCATCCATTTCTGATCTCTGCCATTTCTGACCACCAAACCGCAGATGACGCGGCAGGTGGGCATCACGGCTGCGCATATCCCGTAGATCCAAGTACTTCCCTCTGTCTGAAGTGATGTCCAAGGAACTGACAACAATAATTCGGCTGTTCTCCCTTCGTTTCCTCTCTTTTGGGAGCCAGATAATAAAGACTAGAACATTTAAAGATGTTAAAATCAATAAGTAACCAGACACATCCAGGCAAAAGCATAGGCTCAGAAAAACCTGGGAAGATTTAAATGTACATGTCAGGCTTGTCTTTGGCACAGGAAGAGCCTGTAACAATAAAAAGAACACAAAACAATTCCAAAAACAGGGAAATCCATAGAAAGAGGATAATATGATTTCTACAGTTATCATATTATTAGATTCAAATGTTCCATTTTCAACAACTACAACAACAACAAAAGGATGTATAAAACAACAGGAAAATATAGCCCAAAGGAGAAAAAATGAATCAAAAGTAATTATCCCTGAAAAAGACCTAAAGGCAGATCCACTAGACAAAGACTTTAATTATTTTAAGTGTGTTCAAAAAACTAATGAAAACAATGTGTGAATATAGTGGAAATATCAGCAAAGAAATATCACAGAAAGATACCAAAAAAGGGAATGGACAGCTGAACCTGTGGAGAAAAATTCATTAGAGGTATTTAAAAGCAAATTTGAGCAGGCAGAAGTAAGAATTAGCAAAATTAAGATAGAACAATGAAAATCATAAAGTCTGGAAATAAAAAAACACGTTGACAAGGCAGGCAGAACCTAAGGTAGGCTCTCAGTAGTAGGAGAACATCAAACAGGCCAACATGTGCGTTGAAGGAGTCTCGGGAAGAGAAGAGAGAAAGGGGAAAAAATAGAATATTTGAAGAACAACAGCTGAAAACTTTTGAAATTTGATAACTACATGAATACATATATCAAAAACTGTCAAAGAACTCCAAGAAAGGAAAACTCAGGGAATCCACACAGAGATACATTATAATCAACACTTTTCACTATCATATGAACTTCTGAAAGGCAAAGAAGCTTGAAAGCAGCAAAATAAAAGTGACGTCACATACAAGCATTCCTTGGTAAGAGTATCAATATCTTTCTCATCAAAAGCATTAAGGCCAGAAGGCAGCAGTCAGTATCTTCAAAGAACTCAAAGAAAAAAAGCTGTCAGTCAAGAATTCTCTATCCAACAAAACCGTCCTTCAAAGTATGGACAAAATCAAGACATTTCCAGATAACAAAAGTTGAGGGAGTTTGTGAGCAATGTTCAAAGGCACCCTGCAAGTAGAAATGAAAAGGTACTGGGCAGTAACTCAAAACCATATGAAGAAATTGAAATCTCCATAAAGGAAATGTGTGAACCACTATGAGAACTATTATCACTGTTACAGTGGGTTTAACCGCACTTTTGTTTTCTACATGATTAAAAAGACATATATATTTTTTCCTCAACTTACAATGGAGTTATGGCCTGATAAAGCCATTGTAAGCTGAAAATATCATAAGACAAAAATGCTTTTAATACACCTAACTTAAAAAAATCATAGCTGAGCCTAGCCAACCTTAAAATGTTCAGAAAACTTACATTAAAGTACCATTGGATAAGATCATCTAACACGAAGCCCATTTTACAATAACATTACTATATAGGATTTTGGATCAAACTTCAAACTTTGAAATACAGTTTCTACTGAGGGCATATCACTTTTATTTCATCATACAGTGAAAAAATGCTAAGTGGAAACACTGGAAGCTGACAGCCATATGTATATTTTTTTAAAAACTACTAGCCTAAACACTAGTAGTTTTGTTACAATGGTTTGCCTAAATATGATAATTTTTAAAACTAATGAATTTAAAAGAATTGTTAGTTTTTCAATTATTAGAATTATGTCTTTGGGCACACAATATACGGGCACACAATATACAAAGATATGATACTATAACTGACAAACTGAAAAGGGATGGGACAGAAGTCTAAAGGAGCAGAAATTTTTAATATTGTTGAAGTTAGCTGGTATCAATAAAAGATTAGAATCTTACAACTTTAGGATGTTGAACCTAATTCAAATAGTAACAACAGTAAAAAAAAAAAATACAACAGCCAAAAATGTAAATTTTCTAATGTCTGGTACCCAAAAAAAATTACCAAGCATCAATTATTTCAGTCACTATGGAAAATAGTATGGCAGTTCCTCAAGAAATTAAAAATAGAACAGCCATATTATCCTGCAATATTTCTAATGGGTATACACCCAAGGGAAGTAAAATCAGTATGTCAAAGAGACATCTGCACCCCTGTGTTTATTATAAAATATTCATAACAGCCAAGAGATGGAGCCAACCTGAGTATCCATCAATGGATGACTGGATAAAGAAAATGCTGTATATATCCAAATTGAATACTACTCCACTGTTTAAAAAAGAAAGATATTCTGTCATGTGTAACAATGTGGATGAACCTGGAGAACATTAAGTGAAATAAGCCAGGCACAGAAAAAGATACATATCACATGACATCACTTATGCATGGAATGCTACAAGTTGATCTTGCTGGATGAGGTGGTTGACACCTGTAATCCTAGCAGTTTGAAAGGTTGAGGTAGGAAGGTCACAAGTTCAAGCCCAGTCTGGGCAACTTAGCAAGACCCTGTCTCAAAAAAAGGTGATCCATGGAGGTAGTACAATAGTAGTTATCAAAACCTGTGAAAGTTAGGGGAAGATATCTCAGCAGAGGCTGCACAGTTACATGAGAGGGATAAATTTCAAAAGATCTATTGTGCAGCAAGGTGACTCTAATTAGTGATAATGTGTTGCATTTCTAAAAAATGTAAAGGGAATGACTGTCATGTATGATGAGTAATGCATTTGGTAATTAACTAGATTGAACAATTTTACAATGTTCATATACTTCAAAATATCGTGTTTTATGTGACAAAATATACAATAATATCTGCCAATTTAAATATATATAAACACATATGATATATAATATCATTTAAAAGAAATTTTGCTCCCCTCAAATTACCAGGCACTCAAAAGAGTAAGAAATTCAATACATAATACAGAATGAAAAGAAAATGCATTCAAATCTTACCAAGAAATGATACTGTTATCAGAATTAGCAGAGAACATTAAATTAATTATAATAACTGTATTCCAATTATCAAAAAGTTAAGAAAAAGGAATCAATACATAATCCAGATACAAAAAGTACAAATCAAACTTAAAAAGATGAAATCTATAATGTCTGGGATCAAAAATACAGTAGATGAGATTAAAGGTATGTGAGATACTGAAAAAGGAAATATTAGTCAATTTGAAGACAGCAAGAGAATATCCAAAATCAGACAAGGAAAGAAAGAATTAAAAATTAAAAAAGCATCTATGAGCTGTAGAACAATTTCAAATAGTATGATATACATGTAATTGGAGTCCCTGAAGGAGTCATGGGGACAGAAGAAACATTTGGCAACATAATGGCCACAAACTTTCCAAATGTAAAGAAAACTATAAATCCAACATCCAAGAAACTCTAGCTCAATAAACACCAAAGTATATCATAATTAAATTGCTGACAACCGCCAATAAAGAAAATGTCTTTAAAAAAAAAACCAGAGATGCAAAGACATGTTATATGCAGATGTACAAAATATGACATCAAAATTCTTTTTGCAAAGTATGCAAAAGCAATAACTTAAAATACTGAAGGATTAAAAACACCCTATTAACCTATAATTGCATACTTGCAAACAGTTTTCAAAAACAAAGGCAAAATAGAGACTTTTTCAGAAGGTACGCATCACTAGTAGAACTATAGTACAAGAAATGTTTAAGAATTTCTCCTCATGCAGAAGACAGTAGGTATAAGTCTGGATTTACACAATGAAATGAGATACACCTAAGAAGCAACTAAATGGTAAGTATAAAAGATTTCTTTAAATTATAATTTATCTTTAAATAAACATAATGTAGAATATGATTTGTAAATATGTACTGTATAAGTAAAAACATAAATATAACAGCATAAAGGCTAAAAGGGGATTGGAAGTATACTATTAAAAAGCTCTTACAGTATGTGGATGTATAAGCCATCACTCGATATTGGGTATATTGTGATATTAAGCACACTATATGTGAAATGGCATAAGACTCCCTGACTGTGACAAGTTAAGGATGTATACCATAAATCTTAAAATAACCACGAAAATCACAAAGAAGTTACTGTTAATAATCAGCAAAGAAAATGAAATAAAATCATTAAAAAATACTCAGTTAATCCCCCTAAAAAGGCAGAAGACAGAAAAGAGAACAAAAAAGAGATGGAAGTAATAGAAAAGAATTATTAAAATGTCTTAAATCTAACCATATAATAACACTAAATATAAATGTTCTAAATACCTTAATTAAAGAGCAGAGATTTTTCATATTGACTATTTTTAAAACCAAATATACAAAGATTTAACTATATCTTGCCTACTAAAACTGCAATATATATTACAAGGATGAAAAACAAAAGGAATGATACCACATCATTCCTAATCAAAAGAAAGTAGATGACGGAGAATAGTATCCAACACAAACGGAGATTTTTTTTTATTGTGACAAAAGGATCAATTCATAAAGGTATAACAACTCTAAATGTTTATGCACCTAACAACAGAGCTTCAAAACACATGATGAAAAATTAGTAGTATTAAACCATAATGAGAAATAGATAAATTCATCATTTTATTCAAAGTTTTCAATACCTTCTTATGAGAGTTGATAGAATAAGTACAGAAATGCGTTGGGGATATGGCTCAGTGGTGGAGCTCTTTCCTTGCATGCACAAGGCCTGGGTTCTATCCCCAGTACCAAAAAAAAAAAAAAAAAAAAGCACAGAAAATCAGTAAGGATATAGATTTGAACATCACTATTAACCAACTTGACCTAACTGGCATTTATATAGTACTCCACCCAACAACAGCAGAATACACATTCTTTTCAAATTCACAAGAAATATTTACTAAGATAGACCACATTTTGGACCATAAAGCAAGTCTCAATAAACATAAAAGGATTCTAGTCCTACAAAGCATATTCTCTAACCACAATGAAATCAAATTATAAATTAATAACAGAAAGAGCTCTGTAAAGTCCACAAATATTTGAAACTAAGTAATACACTTCTATATAATTGAGGGTCAAAGAAAACAATCAAAAGGGAAGTTATATGTATTTCAAATTAAGTGAAAGTAAAAAAAAAACAACTATCAAAATTTGTGGGCTACCACTAAATCAGTACTTATAAAGAAATTTATAACATTAACTAATATATTAAAAGAGAAAGGAATTTTCAAATAAATGACCTCAAATTCTGCATTAAGAAACTGAAAAACAAAGGAGGAAATTAAACCCAAAGGAGGCATAAGAAAAGAAATTTTCTTAAAAAGTCAACAAAAATCAATACAATAGAAAACAGATAAAGAATAGAAAAATAAAATGAAACCAAAAGTTTGTTCTTTAAAAAGATTAATAAAATTTCTAAATTTCTAGTTCTACTGATCAGGAAACAGTATATGAACTATCAATATCAGAAACAAGAAAAATGGTATCACTACAGACTATATCACTAAGATTATTAAAGAAAGTGAATTTAAATTAAAGATCATCCCAAAAACCAAACTCCAAGTCCAGATGGCTTCAGATGGTAATGTTACCAAATATTTACAAAAAATATATTCATTATATACAAACTGTTCTAAAAAACTGAAGGGAAGGAAATATTTTTCAACTCATTCTATTAGGCTTGTATTACCCAATACTAAAACCAGATTAACAAACTGTGAGATAAGAGAAATGTAGACCAATACCTCTTATGAACATAGGTGCAAAAGTTTTGGATTTTAATATATTGACTCTAAGAACATATAGAAGAGATAATGCCTCATAATGAAATTGAGTTTAATCCTAGGAATGTAGGTTGGTTTAATAGATAGAAATCAACATCACCATGCATTATAGTAAAAACTAAAAAGACATGCTCCTTTCTGTAGATGCAGAAAAACACTTGATTTGGAAAATCTACCATTTACTCCTGTTTTAAAACCTAAAAGCCTCTCAGCAAAGTAAGAATAAACAGAAACTCCTCAACCTCATAAATAATGTCTACAAGGATATTCATTTTCAATCCTTCTATTTGCATTGTGCATGAGGGTCTAGCAAATACAAGATTATAAAAAGAAAAAGAAGACATCTAAATTAGAATGGAAGGAGTAAGACTATTTTTTCATAAACAACATGATATTTTATGTAGAAAATTCAAAAGAATCTGTGAAAAATCTATTAGAACTAACAAATTTAGCAAGGTTGCATCACCCAGGATTAACATACAAAAATCAATTGTCTTTCTGTCTTCTAGTAATGGAAAAAATGAAATTGTAACTTAAAGACCAATATTATGTATAGTAGTTTCAAAAATATAAAATATTTAGTGATAAATCTGGCAAAAGACATACATGACATATACACTGGAAACAACAAAACATTACTGAGGGAAACTAAAGAAGACCTGAACAGAAAGACAATGAATCACAGGGCTTAGTATTATTAATATAGCAGTTTCCCATAATTGATCAACAGATTCAAGATAGTCCTAATCAAAAACCCAGCAAGATTTTTTTTTGGTAGAAATGGACAAGCTGATTCATAAACTCACAAGTTCAACTGACCTGGTACAGCCAAAACAACTTTGATAAGAATACTGTGGGAGGATTGATATGACTTGACTTCAAGACTTATGCAAGGCTCAAATGATCAAGACAATATGGAAAGATAGAAAAAATGGATCAAATAATGAAATCAAGAGTCTAGAAATAGACCCAACTGATGTTTCTTTCAGTACTAGGGACTGAACCCAGGGCCTTCACACTGAGCTCTATTCCCAGTCCTCATTTTTCTTTTTATTTTGCCAAAGGGTCTCTTCATTAAGTCACTAAGTTGTCTAGGCTAGACTCAAGCTTGTGATCTTTCTGCCTCAGCCTCCCCAAGTGCTAAGATTATAGGTATTGCCACCATACCTAGCTGTAACAAAATTGAGTTTTGATAAAGATGCAAAGCAATTCAGTAGAAGAAGGATATCTTTTTAACAAGGATGCTGAAACATTGGATATTTTTGTACAAAAAAGGAAAAGAGGAGGAGAAGAATTTTGATGCATAACTCTCATAGTATGAAAGTTAGCTCAAAATAGAGTATAGACCTAAACATAAAACCTAAAACTGCAAATGTTCTAGAAGAAAACATGAGAAACACCTCTTTTTTATTTTGAGTTTGGCAAAGAGTTCTTAGATCTAAGAACATAGACATCAAAGGATTAAAGCATACAAGAATAAGGTCATAAAACTTTTGCCCTTCAAATGACAATGAAAATACAAACCACATAACCGGAGAAAATGTTTGAAAATAATAAAGGACTCATATCCAAAGTATTTTTTTAAATTCTCAAAATTCAATTCTGAGAAACTTCACTGCCAACAAGTCAATTAACAAATAGGCAAAAGATCTGAACAATTTCCCAAAACAGACAAACAGATGGCAAGTAAACACATGAAAAGTTGCTTAACAACCTTTACAATTAGGGAGATGCAAATTAAAGCCATGGTGATATACTACCACACACCTATCGGGATGCTTAGAGTTTAAGATACTGCTAAAGCGTTTGCAAGGATTTGGAGGATCTGGAAGTCTCACGTATTGCTGGTGGGTATGTAAAAAGGTGCAACTGCTTTGAGAAACAATTTATCGGTTTCTTAAAAAGTTAAACACAAGTATACCATACAATCTAGCCATCCTGTACTTAGGTATTCACCTGAGAGAAATAAAAGTATATGTCCATACAGGTACCAGGACAAAAATGTTCATAATAGCTTCATTTGTATTAGCCCCATGTTGGGAACAACTTAAAATGGCCGGCCTCAGTCACAGAATAAGACCCAGTAATAAAAAGAGCATGCTACTGATATATGAAGTAGCATGGATGGACTTTGGAATAATTCTTCTGCATAAAGAACCCAGAAAAAAGTGTATGCATGCTATAATTTGTTCATTCATTCCTGCAAATAGTGACAGAAGGGTATTGGTGGTTGCATTACAAAATGCATGACGAAACTTCTGCAGTTAACATGTCCACTGTCTTGATTTTTGACTCCATATATTATATTGTGTGATTTTCTTTTACTAATTTGTGTTTATCTTATTCGTAAAAATAATCTATAATTGTGTGCTATAATCTATAAGAACTTTTATTGTAAGTACATTAGATAGAATTTTTACACTTCTTCAGAATTCAGTAATATTATTTTACAATACAAAATGGACACATTTGGGACACTGAGACCGCATAGGAAGGAAGTGTCAAAAGATCTACAAAAGAAAAAACTGAAAAGGGAGGAGATGTTAGCACATCAGAGAGGAAGAGTCTGTGTCACGAAATGGAAAGACAAAAGAGAGGTCTCCTCATTGTCAACTGTTCATAATACAGACACAAAGAAATGAAACTGGAAAATTCTCCATAGTGGTCAATGATTATAATAATTCTTTGGGTGGTACTGACAGTTGACCAACATCTAACAAGCTATCCTGTAATTAAAAAGTGAGGAAAAAATATTATTATGAAATATTTATTCACCTTCAGAACCAAACAATATGGAACTTATTTGTTATTTATGCAGAACAAGGGGGCTCAAAAGGTCATTTACAATTCAGATTAGGTCTCATAGACCAAATAATTGAGAAATATGAGGTAGTGAAACACCAACCAGCACATTCATCATCAACGTCTTCACCATTACACTTAGTGGGAGGGCATTTTATTGAAATTATATCACCTACAGAAAAAAGAGAGGTCAACATGACAGTGTAAGTGTGTTGTTCAAAGAAAGACAATAATGAGAAAAGAATTTGAAAAGAGACAAGATACCATTGTCCAGATTGTAATGTTGCATTGTGTATTTAATGTTTCAAAATATATTATATGCAGAAAAAGTATTGAAGAAATTTGATAAAATTGTCATGCTTATCTTTCCTGTTATGTTATAAAAATTAATGAAAAATATGAAATTTTTGGTCATCCTGTATTTAAATAATTGGACTGGTAAGTAGTTAATGGAAAAGTGATTTCCTTTTTTCAGAAGACAAGTAGGTATGCCCAGTATCACCATCTGACATGGTACTGCATGTCCGAAGCAGGGAAATAAGACAAGATAGAGAAATAAAATACTTCAGATGCTCATTTTTGGATTGGGTCTTTGAATTTGGGAGCCTGATTTTTTTCAGTTTTATATATATATATGTCCTCTGTCTGAGGAACAACTAGGTATAATTTTTTCCAACTCTGTGGTTTGTCTTTTCACTTTGTTGGTGATTTATTTTGTTATGTAGAAGCTTTTTAATAAGGTGAGATCCCATTTGTTGATTCCTTGTAGTATTTCCTGTGTGGTTTGGGTTTTGTTCATGAAGTCTCTGCCTACACCAGTGTCTTCAAGATTTCTGCCTACTTTCTCTTCCAGTAGATTCGGTGTTCCTGTTTTAATATTTAGATCTTTGATCCATTTTCAGCTTAGTCTGGTGCATGGTGATAGACACGGCTCTCATTTCAGTCTTCAGCATGTGCAGGGCTGGTTTTCCAGCACCATTTATTAGAGCCTGTCTTTCTTCCAGTGAGCACGGTTGGCTTCTTTGTCAAAGATAAGGTGGTTTTGGAGGATCCGGGGAAGATGGCGACCGGGTGAGCAGCAAGGGAGCGAACCTCCTTAATAAACACCACCAGCTCGAGACAGACTTGGTGAGCGTGAATGCCGGAACCTCGGCTAGGAAGTTTAAACTGGGCGTATTTCTCTGAGATGCCGGGGGAGATGTGGTAGGGCGGACCAGGCTGCCGGGCGAGACGTGGGAAAGTCCCAGACGCTGGGAGCCGGGGACGATCCCCGCGGGGAAGAAGCGGGGATCGGTCCAGGCGCAGTGGGAGCGCGGCCGCCTCGGGCCCACCCCCCCCCCCCCCCCCCCCCC